>VZTB01003978.1:0-53948 GCA_013397245.1 Thryothorus ludovicianus | reverse complement strand
CCAGGCCCAAACAGCCCCGCGCCCCCGGCCCGCGGCAGATGCACCCGCAATGCACGCTAAAGGGACACCCCGGCCCCCAGCCGTATCTCCCCCCGAAACGCAAAGGGAAGGGGGAGCTCCCCTAGAGCGCAGCGTTTCGACCGGGAAAACCGTTCGGACGTTAAAAAATGACGTTGTGCCCTGTTTTGCTGTAAGGAATTAGGAATTATTGCTGTTACTGTTGTGCTTGGAGATTCATCGCGTTGTTATTCAAATCCTGGCTGCAGTGAGGTTCCAGCGTAACATCTACAACCTCCGCTAAACCCAACCCATTAGCGCCGAGGCTGCAATAAAACGAGAATTAAACCGACCCTTGTACGAACATCCATGCATCCAGCCGCAGTAACTCTATTAATAATCATATTCAGGTGCATAAAATAGTTACAGGGAAAATCTTCTTTCGTATTTTTCCAGTGGGTAAAACTATTAAAGTTTTAAAAACAGATATTCTTTCCTTTGCATATTCAAGGAAATGAAAAAGCTAGTGAGATTTTGTTGTGTTGGTTTCTGGGGTTTTTTGTTTATTTTATTTTTTTCCTCTTGTTTGGACATTTTTGCTTTTTTTTTTTTTTTTTTTTATCCTTAGAACTAAATGGAGTGACGTGCTCCCTTGAAAGAAACAGAATAGAAACCCTCCAGCTGTAAAAAAAATCAATGGGGCAATTTTCTCTGCTTAGGGGACTAGGATCTCAAACTCATTCAGTTTTGGGCAACGGAGAGAAGGAAATTCGTGATGTGGTTCGCCGGTGTCACAGCCTTGGAGGTCCTGTTCGGGCCGTCGAGTGGCACAGCTGAGATTTCTGATCGTAATCTGAAACGGAAATAGCTGCCATTTAGGAGACGTAGCCGTTTCCACTATAGCGATTTACCTACCTGTAAAATGCAAATTTATCGCTAATTTCAATAGCTATTTCGTCAGAGACTGTGAGGAATGGGCTGATTAATAAATATACCCTCGAGATAAATTATCCCTTCGAATAAGGTTATCAGCGTTAAAATTGCAAAAGTATTTTCCAGACGTGAAAAATTAGGTATGTGACAGAAAGATAATTAATTAAAGAAAAAAAAAAAACACGGAAACGAAACAGCCGTAGGAGCACTAACTCTCTCCATATTGGCAGAGATGGCAACTTGTCTGAGAAAAATTCGTCACTACGAAAAAAATTGCCCTGTATTTGCTGTCGCTCTGTATTGATAAGAGAGCAGAAAATGCTTAATGCCTGTCACCGACGAACAGTGCTGTGGAGTTAGTTTATCTTTACATTAAATCTGGGACATATTAACTGTTCCGTGGTCTAAAGTCTGCCTGCTCTGCTTTTCCAGCCGTGATTGAATCTGAAGGAAATCAGATGTGCGAGAGTGATCGAAACGTGCTAAGCTAGAGGATCTTGCAGGAGTTTAAACGCCGTCGCGGTGGAGATGAGATCGATAGAGGAGAGGAAGGAAGGAAATGGATGCTATCTGTCCGAGGGCGCTCCCGCAGCCTCCTCTCCCGCCCACCCATCTCCGACGGTACCTTCCGCCGCTCCGCGCTCCCGCCGCCCGCGGCCGCCGGGCCACANAGCTATTGGAGAAACGGAGAGGGCGCGGAGTGCGGGGCCGGCCCCGAGCGGCCGCCGGGACCTGCCGGTGCTGGGGCGGGTTGTCCCGCTCCTCCGCCTGGCTGTCCGCGGCGCAGCGCCGGCGGAGGGCGGCTGCGGAGCTCAGGCAGGGACGCGGACGAAGCGGCGGTGGTGCCGTGGAAGTCCCGTAGAAGCCTCTGGGCACGGGGTTGTTGATCCTGCCCGTTTTTTATTCTTTTCCCTCCCTCCAGAGCCAGGCGCCGCGCTTTCCCGCAGAGGAAACCCTGACCCCTTGCTCCGCACCGCTCCGCACCCCTTCACGCCGCTCAGCTGGGTGCGCGCAGCCTGCCCGCTCTACGGCGGATGGACAGATCGCCAGGATTGTTTTTATTTTTACAGGAAAGCCCCTTGTTATTGATTTTTTTACTCCTCCCTAGATTTCTGTAGGTTACTATGTCGCATGTTGTTTTCATTTCTTGACTTTTTGAAATAACTGTTTGGATTTAAATTTATCGAACAACCTGTTATCCATATGTCTGTCCGATTAATTTTTTATGGGATGATGAAAGAGAGAAGAATCTATATATAGTGATCTGTTAATGGAATAATAGATATATCCAAAACACCTTTCTGGGGTTTCTGTTATTTCCGGACTTTAACATGCAGTCTGGATTTTTAGACAATTGGAGAGACAGTGCTTATTTGATGTAGGACAGTCACATATTTAGACTTCAGGGGAAAAAATATTTTTTTTTTCCACCAGAAAGATATTTTCCTGTCCTCCCGTCGAAAATCTTGAGGGATATTTACAGGAAGGTTATTTAAGGCCATATTCTGCCATTCACATTTTTGCAAATCTTTTCGAACACTGATGCCGGGTGCCACTAGAGAGTAAAATATCCACTGTGTCCTTTTCCCTTCAAAGACTTGATTTTCTGTAACTACTCAGCAGGGATCTATATTTTCACTAAGGAAAATATATTAATATTAGCCTCTTCTTCCCTCCGCCCCCCAAGAGAGCCGAATCGCTTCACCCTAAGAAGTGGCGTGTAAAACAGACAGCAAGGAGCTGAAGGCTGCTAGTCAGTCAAACATTATCAACGGCAGAAAAAATTATAGGGGCCGGTGAGAAAGTAGTCTGTAAACCCTGTTTCTGTACATCCCAGGCGTGCCTTCGCCCCTGTCTCTCTTCCCTGCCCTTCTTTGCGGCTGAGCGTGTGTCGGGAGCCAATTAGCACCTCCAGCTCTTCTATAATGGGGTGAACAGCAAGCCTAGAGCGACTGTCCCAGCGATACAGATAACCCTCAAAGGGCTGAGAGGAGGTTAAGCATAACTTAAACTTAAAAGAGGTAGGAAAGTGCCCTGGAGCTCTCATGTCCCGCTCCACCCGGGATCCACCGGCCGGGCTGCTTTCCCAGCTGCCAGGTGGGTTGCAGCCCGATGGAAGAGGTGGCACTAGGGAGCAGACAGGAACGCTTGTCCCGAGCGGCGGCGGGGCTCTTTATTGGTTTCCGATGAGAGCAGCCCGGCCCATGTTCCCACTGGTGTGTGTCACATTCCTTGGGCACAAACCGAGCGCCGCTGACAGCGCGGGGCGCAGGCGGTCCCGGCTGATCCCACCCCGGGCCCAGGCTCGCGGTGCCCCGGCTGCCGTGGGCAGCCCCCTGGTATTCGTCCCGGGGCCTGTCCCGAAGACACCGCCTCGTGGGCTCGTCCGACGGGCTTTAGCTTTACGGCCGAGCCGGAACGAGAGGGAGCGGGGTCGGTTTCCCGACGCTTGAGGCTCCCCGGGTTCAAACTACTTAACTCGACTGACGGGTCCCAAAAAAAGCGGATGACGAAGCCGCTCTGTACCCAACGTCCAAGACCACAGAGCATGCAGCATCTCGTTCGGTGCTCCTAGTTCAGGAGCCAAGAAAAGGGAATAGGGCCGGGGAAGAGAGGGGAAGCCCCAGCGCTCTCATCGCGCACAGAGCCCTTTGTCGCCTGGAGTGACCAAGCTTTAGCCTGAGCCACGGGGTGTCTCGTTGCAGTTGTCACCGGTCGCGCCGAAGCCAAGCCCAACCTGCCAGGAGCATGGCCACGGCGGCCCTCACACAGCCGCAGCGAGTGGGGTTAGGGGAGGGCTCATCGATACGGCGCGGCAAATTTTGTTCCCGCTCCAGCACCGCGGGACGGCCGCGCCCCGGAGGAGGCGAACGGGTCGGGGCCAGCCCGCCGTGGCCGCGGACGGGGAGCGCGGTCCGGCGGCGGGAGCGCCTCATCCCCCGGGGCGGCGGACACCGGCCTTTCCCCGTGCGCCCCCGAGCCCCTCGGCCCGGCCGGCCTCACCGGGAGCTACCCCCGCAGCCTCAGGTCTCATTTTAAAACTCGGGGAAAAGAAATAGTCGCTCCCCTGCTGCGGTGTATAAATAAGATCAGCGTACGGAAATAAACGCTCAGCCAACCGACCGGCTTTCCGGACGGGTGAAAATGCTGAGCAACTACATTAAAGCATTGAAAACACAGTTTAAAAGCATCCGTGTTAAAATTATAAACATTCTGGTGATTGCGTTTTATAGCGTTTATATTACGATCTTAATTCCTAATTACACAGCCACGAGCATGAATAATTTCTTAGGAAATCTCCAGTCTTTAATATGCCGCTCCCACTTATATTTATTGTTCGTTTCAGACAAACGATTTTTAAAAATAGCCTTTTCATTACTTCAGTCACAAAATAAGCATTTGGAAACCCTAAATAAGGGTTGAAGAAACTTCTGCCTTCACTTTTTTATTGCTTTCTTATAAATTTAACTCATATTTTCATTATTGTCTCAGAAAAAAAAATGAAAACGTGTATGGGATAAAATTAAATCAGGTACCTTTAAATCACTGTAGTTTAGAGTATAGTCACTAATTGGAAATACTTATGTTTGTAAAGCTGGGATTCCAGCAGTAAAAAGATACAATATATCCTCTTTTATCATAACGTGGGTATACGAGAACATTTATATCATACCACTGTAAGAAATGATGTGTAGTTAAACAACATTTTTTAAGCAGGGTTTGTGTCTTTTTATGGCAACCCTCGGTCTTTAGTCAGGGCTAGTTCTCATATTACATGAAATGTACTTTAAGAAGTACTACCTGCTCCAGCTGTCCAGGAAAAACTGAATTATGGAACTAGGAAACATATGGCAGTTGCATATTGCACGAGTAAGGTACATATGAAAGTTATAAATTTCTTTTTTAAGTAACCATTGTAAACGCATTTTTATAGGTTTCACAGTATGTATTACATCTGTAATTTTAATTTTTGCAATATACCTTTTTAAAGATATCTATGTTTTCTGTACTCCGAGGAAGGAAATGCAAAGCGACGTTTACACGTTAAAAAAAAAAAAAATGCTACAAGCAAAACAAACAAGACAGGTAAATAAACGGGGAAGCGGAGCTTCCTCACAATGGAAAGGACACTATGCCATCTATTGGCAAAGCAGTTATTTACAAAGCCAGGGGTATCCAAGCGAGTATTTTCTGTTCTTTCAATATTGTGGAGTGTCTCAGCTGTAGCTTTCGTGTATTATAACAAATCAATAAAAACATTTCCGCAGAGGACCAGGAAATCTAAAAATATTAAAAATATAAAAATCAAAAATAATTTAAAAATAAGAAGAACAAAAAAGAAGAAAGCAAGACAGTTCGTGAATCTATACCTCACAAATTAGGTCATTAGCTCGCAGGGGATTTTGCTGCTAATTGCGAACTCACTTCTTGGAGCACCCGAACAGGAGAGATTTAAATTTTTCGATCGCTTTATTACTGAACCGTGTAAAAGAAGGCTTTTTTTTCTTTCCCTTGTCTTTTTTTTCCCCCCGTGTTTTTAACGCAAGGTTACTTAAGGACTTCATGGCCACGGAACGGCCCAGCAGGCTGCTTCGGAAGCTGACCTTACGGTCTGTGCTCAGTCCGAACGCCATGCGGGTGAGGACCGGGCCTCCTTCTCCGCGCCTCGCAGGGCTCCATCGGAACACGAGCCGAGCTCCAAGGCTCTGTCGGGCACGGGCGAGGGGGCAGCGGCCGGGACAGAAGGTGCGAGGAGCAGCCCCCGCCCCGCGGATCCCGCGGGCAGCGCTCGCTTTTCGGCGACAAAAAAGCTTATCCCGTAGGAAAGAGCTACTGTGCTTTTTCCTGTTTCCAGGGAGGCGAGGGAGAAGATGGTGTTTTCCCATCAGATATAAATAAACCGAAATAATCGGGCAGATGTGAAAAGAAGAGTCAATTTTGCCTGTTCCAAGCGTAGACCAATTTCTGAACGAAAGTCCCTGCCTCTCCGTCTTGAAGTGGCTTTCTTCCTTTTTCCCTCACTTGCTAAGGACTTGTTCCCTGCCATGACTAGCCCGCTACTGCCCGGTGGGAAACACGAAAGCTCTTTGTTTTAACTTTCAGCGTTGTAATCTCTGTCCCGCAGAACTCAGTTTGGCCCTTCTCTCCTAGACGTGTGCGTCGGGGCGAGAGGAGGAGGGGGCAAGGGGGAGAGAAATTCCTGGGAGCACCTGTATTTCTCAGCTCGAAAGGTTAATCTTTCCCCATACAAAAAAATGAAAAGAAAAATCCCTAAAATAAAAAAAAAAAAACCAACACAATCCCCTCCGTCTAAAACCAGACCCCAGAGGAAAGGAAAATATAAAATCCAGACCCTGCACTCATATCCTTTTACTGCTCTTCTCGGTGTGAACGTGTGAGTAGATGGTGTTTTACAAAGTTGTCTGAATTTCATGAAAGGCCGTTCCTGTGTTTATATGCGAGGGGAATTGCACTGTCTCGCTGACTGAAAAGCACCTCTGCCGATTGGTCTTTACCCGAGCAGTGGGACGCGGCGCTGGGAGCCCGAAGGCTTCTCCTCGCAGCCTCACGCCCGGATTTTCGGATCAGCCCCGCGCGTCTCTCGCTGCCGAGGGAGCGCAAACACGCGCACTCTGGGGGCAGCACTGGTTTTCTGCTTTTTTTTCCTCCCTTGCAAACATCCCCGAAGCCCAGGCGAGCCGCGGGCTGTGGCGGCCCAATCTGGGGACGGTGCTGGGGCACCGCTCACTCCGGGACCCGCCGCGGCTCCCCGCAGCCTCGTGTCCGTGCTGGAACATCACGACGGCCCGCAGCCGCGCACCCTCGGTGCCCTTTTTTTGGGGCAGTCTGCCTGGGAACGGGGCCGTCGCGCCCCGGCGCCCGGCCGGGATACCAAAGATGCGGCCGGCGAGCGCGTTATCGGGAAGCTCTCGGAGAAAGAGGCAGGCGGGTAGGCTTTAGGGTTAGAAAGGCATCGATGAAGGAGAAAACTGAGCTCCATCTGGGCAGCGATTTTTGAAGAAGGCATCAAACAGGCTTCTCTGCCGCGCAGCCCACGCACGCCCGGCACCTCACGCCGCCGCCGTCGCCGGCCGAGCCCCTGAGCATGGCCCGATTCACCCTCTCACCTGAATGAAGGGATTTGGCTCGTCAAAATTAAATTCCTCCGCAACCAACCAGACCAAAATGTTTTCAGAGTAACATCCAGGAGATCATTTCCCCCGAGTTACCTATCAATGTTGCACACAAGTTATATCCTTTAAATATATTATTTTTTCGATGATAAATTGAAAGGAAGACAGTTATTAAAACTGTGCGAGCACTCTACTCATAATTACCCGGGGAACGGGGCGAGGACGAGGCGCTAGTGGCGTACTCAAGAAAAGCGGGGCTTCAAAATCGCTGTCCTTTAAAGTTTGCGTGGGTAAAATCCCTTGGCACCTTTTTAGCAATAAACAAATGCCAGTGTGTATATCCATGCATATATACATAATAATATAAATCTATTTGTATGTCCAAACACATATACACACATACATGTATTGCACTATTGTGTATTAAATATAGACGTGCCTTGCCGTCCAGATTCTTTCAGTCGTTCATGTCTGTAGATTAATGCAATTATTTCCTTTAGCGTGTTCTGCTTCAATTCTATTATTTTTCTTATTTTTCCCTTTTTTTTTTTTTTTCTTTTTCTCTTTCTCTTTCTTTCCTCAGTTGAAAGTGCACAGTAAGTGTGAAATATACATCATCGCCTGAGGAATTTGTCTTGAAAAGTCCTCTCAGCCCCCTGGTGTTCAAAGACTAAAGGATGATTATTGATTATTGCACTAGATCAGAGCCCACATTAAACGCCAGGGGAACGAAATGGACCGGCTGTGAGGGCCCGGCTCCCGCCCGCGGTACCCGCGGCTCGCCGGGGCTGGGGCTCCGCGGGGCCGCTGTGCTCCCCGCCGCGCTCCGCACCCGCGGATGGCGGGACGAGCCGCATGCCGCGCTGCCGCCAGACGGCTCAAAACCCCTCGGGCACGGCCCGTGCCCGCCCGCGGAACCCCGCGCAGCCGCTCCGCTCTCCCCAGCCCCGCGCCCGCCGTTTCCTCTCGCCCAGGTCCGGCAGCAAAGCGCCCTTCGCGTCCCGCAGCGGCGCGGCGGCACCGCCGGCGCTCAGGCTGGGAGGTCCGGGACTGCAGAGACGGGCCCGAGGTGTGTAAGTGTGTCTGTACAAAGATGCACACACGCATAGAGAGGGCTTCGGCTGGGTGCTGGAGGCCGATGTATTTAGAACGATGGGCAGGTTTGGCTGCTCTCACCACACTCACGTACCCTGATATCCATTACCTTTCCCATGGAAAGAAAGTGTCGCTGAAGGGGCTGAAGGGAACGGTGAAATCTGGGACGGAGGCTGAGAAACCCACTGGCAGGAGAGCACAGCGGGAGCCTCCGTGCCAGGGCGTGGTGCAGGACGGAGTGAACCTCTCAGCATCCCACTATAAGCACCCTGCACCAGGGGATGTGAGCGGGTATGCCACATCCCTCCTCCCTGCCTGACCACAGCTGCGTGGGTGACCGGGATTCTCCCGGGGCTGTAGGTACCCTTGGCATTTACTGCCTGAAATGCTACATCAGTGCAAACTTCCCCGCGTGTCTTGGAAAGGGTGAGGGATTAACTGGGAACTGCAAACTCTCCAGAGCCATTGCTTCTTTGCCCTTCTTTGCTCTCTCTTTGCAGAACAGAGAGAGCATCTTTTGTCCTTACAAATTGACCAGCAGCGGGGAAAGATATTGCTGAACGTGCTTCATTCATCTGGAGCGTGATGGTGCTGTTTAGGGAGGGGGGGTTGTGGACGGCAAATAAAAGAGGAGCTTTGGAAAGCACCATGACCTTGGGCTTTGATTTACAGCAAATTTTGTCTTGTATATAAACAGAAGATCAAGTATATTGTGGAAAACTTCAAAATACATTTTAAATTTTATTCTTTTTCTCTTCCTTTAGGCTGCAGACACTTGAGTTCATGACAATCAAGAGGATTTTCTTTATGAATAAGAACATCAACTACCCCATTGTGTACTCTCACAGTATCCTAGTATTTCTACATCCTCTCTGAGGTCCACTTTGAGACTTGGAGGAATGTGATCTGGGAATTAGGTTTTGGACCATTTTGTTTCCATTTTGCAAATGCAAAGATGCTGCAGTGAAACACACAGTGGTTTCTATTTCTTCCTCTCTGTAGGCATGCTTAACTCTGACACTGATGTGAGTTATGCACATGTCTAAAGAGGAGAAGGGAGTCTTAGATCTTTTTCTCATCGTTTACATGAGATCAAAAGAAATCAAATAGAGTTAACGAAGGGCCAGATGGTGCTTTATTTGTGCTCTGGAAGAGCACAGTACAAGAGAATGGGAAGAAATAAATGTAGTTTAACCTGGCAAAGAGGAGGAAAACTTACTATCTCATTTAATGGGCACTGAAGCAAGTATGCCGTATCTTCAGAAGTGGGAAAGGTTTGCTTGTTTTCTCTCTCTCAGTAGATTTTGGATGCAGGGCTAGGGTTGTTTTTGGAAGGCGCCGATTGAAGAGGTTCCAGACTCTGAAATCATTCACATTTTGTCTTTTTTGGAAACTGAAATTTCTTTGGACTGGGCATTTCTTCAGGTTTCACTTTTAAGCCATAGGATATGGGTGCTCCTCTAGCCCATGGAAAATTTGTAATCTAAGCTGCTATGAGGAGGCAGGGCTGCAGAAGCAGGAGAGCCTTTGATTTGGATCCTCACTGTGAGCAAGAGTTTGGCAGGAGAGGCACAGGATGCAGTAAACTTTACCAACTGTGCACACAGAGCAACTCATATCCCAGAGGATGCAGACAGAGCCAGGGCCATCCTGTTCTGTGCATCTGTGGCATCTCTTAGCCCTTGCACCTGGCTAGTGGGCTCCCAGTTGCCCCTGGGATCTTAAGGGAAGAGATTGTAGCACTGGGCATAGCTAATGACAAATTACTTTTACCCTCACTGATGGGAGGATTATCTGAAAAGAGATGAAAAGCTTGTTTTTACTGTAGACCTTACACTGATCCTGGCAGACTCTTTCTGATATAGAATACCTCAAAGGGTCCTAATTAGTAAATGTGAGGGAGAGCAGAAGTTCTGCAGAGAATTACCCCTGCCTGTGCTGATCTTGTGTGGATGAGTCTGTGGGGGCAGTAGAGGCCATCTTATTATTTGTTCTCTGTACATCCCATCATGGTTTGAATGCATGACACACCTATTTGAGGATAACTTAGCATGAGACCACAGGTTTCCCAACAGCTTGATGTCATGTGTTGGCCTTGCATGATACTGTAATGTCAGTTGACAAAAAAAAGTCACTTTTGTGTTGTTCCCCAAGACTTCTTTTGTTGACAAAATAGCTCTCTGGATTTGGAAGTCTTTGCAGTTGAACTGAAGGCCTAGAGGCTTTCCTGTTTTAAGAGCAATGGGAAGAGATGTAACTAATATCTGTACATTTGTTTAAGGATGTCAGAAATTTTTTGTGTTTATGCTTTCTTCTCAGAAAATTGTATCAAGAGTAGTTTAATAGCAGTATAGCCACATCTACTCATTGCCCCCTGGTACAAACCTAACATTACAGCTCCAGCTGACATTATTTCCACCTGCTTTAAATGTGTTCATGTGCCTCTAATCCTGTGTGCAGCTTCACATTTGTACCCATTTCCTGTATTTTATAGGCACATGTGGTATGTCGAGGTTTGGAAAAGTAAGCCCTAATTTTGTGCTGCTAGTTTTTTAACATTCATTTTCCCTGGCTGTGCTCCTTGCTTAAGAAAAAAAATAAAATCTCCGCCTGCAAAAAAAAAAAACCAACCACCCCCCTCAAAAAAAAAACCCTACATAAAAAAGTCCCAAAAATACAACCAAACAAAAAACATCAAACCAAAACAATATTTTCCCCCATTTAGATTTTTAAACAAAACTTATAGAACTTCCTTGCTAGTTTATATATCTAGCGCTTTTATTGAGTGAGTGCAGTAATTTGGTGGGTTTACTAAGTAACGTGACAGTTAATGGGATACATCTGCAATAGATTCCAAAATAACTGGCTGCTTAGAAATGTTGAAAAGGCTAGAATTTTCACTCCTTTCTGTTCCTGTAAGAAATTCCTATCTGCTCCAGCTCCACAGAAGTCAAGATTCCATTAAAGATCCATGTATGCCAAGAGTTGCTACCAGCAATAATAAAACTAATTAGTGCTGAATCTTCCAAACTTTCTATTATATTAGAAAAGTATTATGGATTTTAATCTGAAGTATTTATGAAGCCAAATTAAAAACACACAAACCCATGCGTACACTTGGAGCTACACGGTGGCTTTATGAGGCTTGAGAGCATAAAAAACCCCTCAGCCATGAAAGAAAGAGCCCAGACTTCATTTTCCACAGACAAACTGGCTGCTTCATGTCAGTGACCCATACTTGTGTGTGTACTCACCCCTGTGTAAAGGAGGCATAGAGCAACATCAGTAATCCTTCAGTTGGTGCACCATGGCCCAGAAGGGTTGGGAACCCTTTGGAGTTAGGGAATGTAGACTCAGTCAATTGGGGATGGAAGTCTCCAAGAGGAAAACCCTAACCAGCAATCCCATATCCCTGGGAAAATTTCCTAAACTGACTTCATGACACAATGGCCAAAAGTTATTCCACCCTTTCCATCAAGGTTGATTTTTAGGGATAGCCCTCACTACAGGGAAGCCCATGGTAGTGTGAATCCATAGGAATGAAGAAGATGGGAGAGGAAGACCAGACATTCATGCTGGAGATACAAAGTTTGAGTAGATGTATCGAGTGTCCTGTGGTTCCAGAGGGAATAAAGAAAAGGAAAAAGATTAAGGAAACTGAGAAGAGCTTTTCTGTGCCTGAGTAATTTTTGCTGTGAGTGGGTTAGTTGATCTAATATCTTCACTGCATCTTAATTAACTTTCATTTGCCAAAGTTTAGATGACTTCAGATAGATATTTTATATTAATGAAGACAAAGAATTTTGATAAACAGCAGAAATGTCACAATGCCCTTCATGACACTGATGTGTCTAGACTTGCAATGTGTGCATCACTTTTCACTTCTTGGGCTTAAAAAGTTGGTAAAAGGAAGACCCTCCTCAGATTGCTTCTGCAATTTGTGAACAAATTCTCTGTACTACTTTGCCAAATGTTGTTTAAAGCCCCAACATGTGTCTGTTTATTCATTAGAATTCAACAAAAGGGTAGAAACATAGTGCTAATGTTTATGTTCCAGTTAAGGAATTCATCTATGTTGCCTCATTTAAAAATATTCTCACAGAAAATATAAGTCCAAAGCCGATTTATCAGGTTTAGATTTAAGAAAACTATATTGTCAGAACAACCACACATTCCTTTTTGCACCACTTTTGAAATCTGTTTCCTATTACCATCTCTGCATCAGACAAATACAACCAAGTTATTTACAGGCTGTGAAAGATACTAAATCTTTTCTGAGTAATATTACACTGGATCACAAATTCTCACTTTTAATAATAATTGACAACAAACTAAAGCGAAGGATATTCACAATTAGTAACAACAGCACATAATGCTCTCCTAGTGCCTTGTATCTCCAAGACTTAATGCAGACGTAAGCTGCTGAAGTCTCATTAACATTTACTTTGGAAGGATGTTAAGTATTGTTATCTCCTGTTTACAGATGGTGAAAGAGGCTCAGTAGGATTGTGACTTGCCTAAAAAAACTTAGAACAGCTTAATTGCAGAAGCAAGACCAGAATTCTCAAGCTCTTGGCTCCTACTTGTGTGAGAGAGCGAAACACATTTTTAAGAGCATCCTGTGACTTAGGAATCCCAGTTCCAGCACACACAGGGCTTGAGCGGCGCTGGGGCAGTGCAGCTCCTCAGGGGCGCTTTGGGCTCCCGGCTCCCATTAACTCTGAGTGATTTTGGAGCTCTTGAAAACTCCTTTCAGTCCATGGAGGGAAATGCACAACACCTGTGATTCATAGAAGCGGCGCATGGAGAGGCAGAGCAAAGGCTGGGAGCGACAGCCAGCTCCGTGTGCAGCTCAGCCGCGATTCAGAAGCCGGAGGGCCGAGGGCTGAGCCGGTGTTCCAGGGCTGAGGAGCTGGGGGAGCCGGCAGCAGCGCTGCCAGCTCTTCTCACTGACATGATTTTCTCGGGAGCAGAGCCAGGAAAGATCTAAAGACAGAACTCCAGCCCTCTAATAAATTTCAGCTTCGCCTTTGGGAGGAAGCCCTCCTTGCCTGGCCCCTTGTGCCTTGCCCCTGCACCTCCAGGAGAAGGGAGCAGCTCAGGTGGATGCACATCCCCGAGCTTTCTTCCTGGCCAGTCCCTGCTGCCATGCTGTGGATGGGAAAACTGGGAGCAGGAAGAGGGGCAGAGAGCAGTGGAAATCCCTGCAGAAGCAGGTGTACCAACAGTGTATTTGTGTGTGGGAAGGCAAGTGCGAGGAAGCACAGTGCAGCTAGGGAAGCAGCCCCTCAGGGCTGGAAATGCAAAGTGAGATAGAGCTGGGCAGCAGGGGCAGGCAGGGGGCAGATCTGGGGCAGCTGGAAAGGGGCAGGAAGCAGAAAATGAAGCAAAGGCCAGCAGAAGACATCAACATCCTAATGCCCTGTGACAACTATTTGTCTCGGAATTGGGATTGAAATTGGAACTGGCTGTGCAGCTCTCACCCACCTGCAAGCAGTCATGCACCACCATTCACACCATGCCTTTGGAGATGAGAAACTGAAAGGAACTCAGGCTGAAAGTCATCCCACATACATGTAGGTATCCAGCAGTGTCTCTGTCTTGCTGTTACCCAATTTCTTAACTTTTTCCTCTGGCAGTACCAGTGTACAACTGACTAGAAGCCTGGAATAAGCATGGTTAGAGCTGAGGAGGAAAATTTCTTCATCATCAGAAAAGAGACTGGATGTTGCATGAAATTAATATTGCTTCCCCAAAACTCTGCCGAGAAGGGAAAGAAAACCTTGGATGAAGGAAAGGATGCTGAGGCACGTGCAGGGAGCTGGGTGAATGCCAGGTCTGGAGAAGGCAGAGCATCCCTGCAGCCTCAGAGGGGGTGCAACCCTCCTTCAACAGCCAGATGCTGAGCCTTGATTTTCATGGCAAGGTTTTAGACTTGTTTCCTTGGCTATGAGTTTTGGCCTTAGACGGTGCTCAAAGGGATGCAGAAACCATTTACAGTACAGTCTCAAATTTGCTTCTATGTTTAGAAATGCTCAAGAGCTTCATCACATTAAAGCATTTTAGGAAGGTATATAGCTAAGCAAATACTCATTGCTAAGAAGATCTTGAGGTAATTCTGAGTAAGGAAGAAAGGCGTCCCTTATGTGAGAAAGACTACCAGGCCAGAGGACCAGCTTTCTAGGCCAAACTCCATTAAATTCAAGGGAAAAACAACTTTTAGATGGCCTTGTGCCTGCACTTAGAAATTTAATTGAATCTGGAATAGACTTTATAGACTGAGAGACTCACAGCATGAGATAAATTGTTCAGTGATGGCAAATGCAAGCAGTGAACTGGCCAGCTGGTTCTATCAGGGGTATAAGAAAATCTAGTCAGGATAAACCAGGTAAAATATCTAGATGGTGGAATGTCACTCCAGGGGCTAGGATGGGGAAAGGTTAAGGGTCTCTGAGAAAAAAAAGTTGCTTTTTAATGTCCTTTTTGCTTGAACATGTAAATGTCCCAGAGGCCTATTCTTTACATAATTTTGTTTGCACAAGATGAAGGGGGTACCAGAGCTTTCCAGCTTCATGTAGCTCATTGCAAAATCCTTGAAAATACTGTTTAAAAATATTTATGCAGCAAAAAAGGGCTATTTCACACATTTTGAATCAGCAGCCAGGTTTTAAAATAAACCAATCTGTCCTCAGAAATTAAAAGAAGAAGAAATAAAGATCAAAATTCACAGTTGGTGTAAATTGCCAGACTTTCAGTGAAGTCAATGCAGGGCTGCCAATCCAAACTAACAGAGAAACCAGTCCAGAAACCATGAACGTGATTTTAAAAGTCTTCAAAACAGAGTTTCCAAAACATTACGTGGCTGCAGAGTACCTTGCAGAATGACAAAGCATGGAGTCAGTCTCTAGGTACCCTAAGACAGAGAATAAATGGCAGCACTAGGACTAAGGAATGTTAAATCTGTTAACACACAATATTTAAAGAGTACTAGTAAATAACACATGTCAATCAATAATTGCCTCTCCGTTAAAAAAACTAGCATGATAACTAGAGTTTTCTCATGCCAAATGAGCTATATATTTAACAAAATTCACTAAAGCTAATTGAATTCCTTTTTTTTTTTTTTAAACGTTCTTGATATAAATGAATAAACAGATGAGCTATGGGCTCCCACGTCTCTCCAGCAGATCACTTATCTGCACCATGGAAAACCTCTTTCAGACAGGTTCTGTTTGGCAACATCTCCTCTGTAACCCTTTTTCAGGGCACTGTACAATTTTTAAAGGTGTGTCTGAGAGCCAGAAGTTGGGAACATGTACATCTTCTCTCCCTTTTGGATATGAAAGGGTGATCTTCGAATCCTGGGGGGGGACACAAGCCAGTTGTTGGTTACCCTAAACTGTTGAAAGTTTCTCTTTAAGAAAAACTATGACGGGAATATTTCTGTGGGAAAACACACCAATTTTGATGCACAGATCAGATATTCTCTTACTTCTTCTGTGGGGGCCACTATGAGCTCCCTGTCTTACCCTCTGCTTTATGTTGCATCGTATAGCTTTTCTTTCCAGCAGACTTCGTGGAAAGGAGGGTGAATACCTGTCCTCACCACAAAAGATTGGGTATTTGAGGACAGGCATGGCTGGTGTTCACCTGCCTGGCAGCCATGGGTGTCTCCTCCAGATCAATACCTCCAGTTCCCCTGCAGGCACATCAGTGATTTCTGCCATGGCAGGGCCGATGCTTTGGCCAAAACCCAAGCTGTGTTCAGGGTACAACCCCATGGGAGCTCATTCCAGGCCTCTGGGTGCTACTATAATATTAGCATTACTGTGCCACAATAATAACAAGAGTACATGTTTTACGATAATTTCCAGAGGGCCAGAAAAAGCAGTCAGTGTTGGAAAGGGAACACAAAGCTTTTTGGCTGAAAGGTGCCCAGTGAACTTCAAGGCAGACTCCTCAGAACAAGGGCCAGATCCCTCAGGTGACAGAACCTGGCATAGCCTTGCTGTGTTGATCAGGTCAATTCTGATGCATAAGGACTAAAGAACTGACTGTGCTGAATTTTCTTTCTGTTTACTCCTGTGGTTGCCACCAGGCAGCCCAGAGAGGCTTTGCAGGCCTCCCTGAGGGCATGGGAAAACCAGAGTGTTTGGCTTTCCTGGGCTGAGCACTGGGCTCAGCTGGAAGTGTGGACTTTGAGGTCAGCCTTACATCACCAGAGGTGGGTGCATAAGCCTACCCTCTGACTTCTGCCAGAGCTAAATTTAAGTCCTTGATGGCTTAAACAAGTCCTGTGGCAACACAGTGATGGATTTGAAAGGGAATGAGAGAGAAAAGAAAAGGAAAATGTTCCTCAATGACAAAAAAGAAAAAACAGGGAGAGAGAGAACACAGCTATGACATGTCAAGAATGGAGAAAACAAGACTTACTTGCAGTCACCAGTTCAAAACATGGCCTGGAGGGGCACCAAAGGCTTTGTGCCCTTATTTTCAGCTGGGCAATGTCCACCTGCCTTTGGTGAGGAGCTTGTGCCAGCCACAGCTGCCTGGCTGAGAAGCAAATTACCTTCTCAATCCTCTGAACTCTTCAGGGAAAAAAAAATTTGCTCTTATGTGTATGTGAGGTGCCTGGAAGAGGCAGGTCCCAATCACTAACAGAGACTTTTAAGCATCAGCAAGAAAGCTAAAACAGAAGACCTGTTTTTTAGGTCAAGGTCTAACATGGCCATATTGTCCTGGTCAACAGTGAGTGCTATCCTGTTTCTGTATGAGAGGGCTGAGCCACATAAGTTTTACAGGAAAAGATGCAGGGGGGAAGATTTATGTATTTGCCATGAAAAAACACTAATTCTTGTATTAGATGAAGTTGGACTGCTTTATTTTGCAGAAACAAATGTGTCCCCATGGAAAAAGAATGCAAATATTTGCATTATTTGTAACGTCCTTAAACTATCTGGCTACATGTGCATTGTACAATAAATGCATATTTTGCAGTAATATGTTTGTTGCATACTGTTGGATAAAGTCACTAATAGAGGTTTAATAACTGCAGCCTTCTAATTTGCCTTTATAATTTTATATTTAGCTATTACTAAAAATTATAAGAAATATCTCTGTCCCAAATAGTCTCAAAGGAGTTTATTTAGCAGATCTTTATATTTTAAAAAGTTATCCTGATAGTGTCCTTGTTTCACAGGGGGTGAGGGGAAGAGAAAAAAAAATAAAAAAAAAGAGAAAGAGAAAAGGACAACTCTTCTGTCAAAATAAATCAATTAGTTAATGGATTAAATGTTTCTTCAGAAACATCTAAAGTTCGGGAGTAATGTTCTACTTTTTTTTGGAGGAAGTTTTAGGACACGAATTCTGTTTCTTGAAGTAGAGATATTATTTGTTCTTTGGCAACAGTCTTCTCAAAAATGTTGCTGGAATTGCAAAACTGTAACTATGGGTTCAACACTGGATGCACAAATAATTTATAAACTATAGGTTGGGTCATGTGCAAAAGAGCCAGTTGGATTCATGGATAGCTCCAGCTATAATCCAGTGCTAGATTCACAAATAGTTTGGGAACTGTAGATCTGGTGGATAGGTTGAGTCAGCATCTAACAGTACCTAGAAACTCTAATGTGTCATTTCCCATTTTAAACAAAAGAAGAATACTTATAATGTTATAGAAAATGACAATGAAGCTAGATAATTTCTCTATCATTTTCTTTCACTGACCCATTATTTTTCCTTTACTGTAATTTCTTACCTCCTAGGAACAAATAACAGAAGAGACACAATAACTGAGAAGCTAACCATGAAAAGCATTCCCAGGAATCTTGCCTTAAATACTGGAAAACAAAGATGTAAGTTATGAAACTGGAAAAAAAATTGGAATATGAATATTGCGGTAGAATATTGAACATTTTCTTTCAAGTTTTATTTTAGACATACTTTAAATTATAAAATGCCTGGATAGTAAGCTTTCAATTGAAAGTTCATTTTGTGATTTGATTTAATTTCTTATTTTCTTACCATTGTTAATTTCAGATAGATGAAATACTTGTTCTTTGAATTTGTCTGTTACTATTAGTGTTATTTATAATTCTGTGTTTTATTATTGTGACTGAAATGTTCTAAGACTCATTAAAATCATTGTGATATTGAAGACAATTTTATTACACTACATTTGGTTCAGGATTCAAATGGTTTTAATTTGGAAGGGGATTTCTATACAGTCATCCCATCCACCTCATGAAATCAGTATTTCTAAGCAGTTTCAGATTTTTTTCCTGATAATTCTTTACAGTCACTGGTCTGAGTAACAGAAAGACTTTGATAATGTACTATGAGACAAATCTTGCAAAGCAAAAGGAATGAGTTTAACTGATTTTGGTGGAGATATTACAAACGTCATCATGATTGAATGAATCTTCTAACAGAAACCAGCTGATTTTATAGACAAAAGTCCCGATCCTCACTTTGATAAATCTCTTCTTATTTGAATGAAGATTACAGTATTGGACCCACATGGAACTTGGTCAGAGGCCAATAATGTGCTGTGAATGGAAACATTAGTTTGTGATTAGAAATCTGACTCTATTGTTGTGCAGATTTACTCTAGCTATTGTCCTATAAGAGTGAAAAGGGCAAGTGAGGTAAAAATCCCATTTCCCCCAATAAGAATTGCTTTTTATCCATGCTCACAAGACCCCTGCGTGCTTGTTTACTGCAATGGCCTGTTGTACATGAATGGCTGTATGCCTCATTTGCACCAAGATGGGAGCAATCTGAAAGTGCACATCCTATTTCTATAAACTCCCCAGGAAGGCTGGGAATCTGACTCAGATGCTGTCATCAAAATGTGCTTGCGCATGGCAGCTCATGGTAGGTGCTCCAGAACTATTCCCATGATCTCTGCTAGGAGGGAAGATGGGAGAACTTCCGCTCTTGCACCTGAAAAGGTCTTTCTCAGTCACAAGGTGACTTAGCAGAGTTCTGGGCCAAGCTTGGAAAAGATAAAATGTAATGAAGTACTCTCCTGAGAGTTATAGGTCAAGTATTAAACACTGTATAATACTGTCAGCCCAAAAGCACCCTCTGCTATATGAAAATCTTGGAGAAACAGCTCAATTCATGACATTTAAGCAGAAATGTGAGTTTTTCAGTTATTTTTCTCCAATGGAACCAAAACTAGGAACAGATTCAGCATTGCATCTATTCCCAAAGCTTATCTCTTAGAGTTAAATGAGCTCTTGCTCTATGCTCCAGCACTCCAGCAGCCTCCACTGACAAAGCATGATCAGATACATCTCCTCTCATTACTTTACAGATACTGCAGGCATTGCTCACGTCGGATCACAAAACATGTGGAACTCTGGTAAATGTGGAAATGCCATCAGGCATCTTTATTCATTATATTGTTCAATGGCGACTGCAAATAGGCGTTTTAGCAGTTTGTCAAATCCTATCAGGATGGTGGGTTTATTGCTGAATTCTGCCCAAATTCCTAGATTTGGATTTAGAAAGCATGCTGTCCTCATTATCATGCACTTAATTAATAGCAGTGGTGAGTCTCTGGAAAAGCTGCTGATGTTTAATAAGTCTTTTGTGTCTGGCTTCTAGAAAGTTTTGTATTAACAGAAACGTGATAGATCAGATTCAGGCAGCAGTGCATTACACATATTCCTTACGGAATGGCCACTGTTGAAATGGAATCTTTATCAAGCAAGAACATAGCTGGGCTCCAAAATCCATTGCAGGGTTAGAATTTACCACTCTGTTTTCAGATGTGTGCTGGAAAAAAATGTGTGTTTTGCTACATACGAAGTCTTTAAGGGGAAAATAAGCTATGTTGTGTGGAGCAGCCAGAGAAGGCTGCATTTAGTGGCATCCAAAATAGAAGTCTATAGGGTCAAACTAATCTCTGGCTCATTCTCAGGCAGCTGAGTAACCACTTGTAATTTTGTCCTGTCACTTCTCCCTCTCCATTCCCAAAGCTTCATTATGACAAAACTTTCCCTCTCAAAAGAACCTGGATGCACCTGCACGAGGGTGCCTTCTGTGGGTATTAAATATGAATTCTGAGCTGTCCTCAAGGAAGGACAGGCATACAATTTCCCAGATTAGATATCCTGGGAAGCAGAAAGAAAAGCTTTATGTCCTTACCTCCCTATGACTTGGACTAATTAAGTTGAAAAGAATTCAGCTCTTAGAATTTTAAGTATTTATTTCTGCCACTTATATACATTCTAAAGTTTAGAATGTTCCTTTGACCATATTTACTTCCTAAAGAAGATTTTGGAAGTGATATTATTGTTATGTTGTTACTGTTTTGCAGAATGAATAAAGTTTTAATATTAATCAAAACTTCAATATTTTTTAATAAATACAATTTTATTTTTGTTTTCTGTTTATTTTTATTTTAAGTTTTTAATAAACAAAAAAAGCAATCTTAATGAATTATAAAGTTGTTGGCTTGTTTAACTATTACATTTTTCAAGCTTCCTATACTTTCTTTATGCTGCACATGTTTATATACGCTTCCATACAAGATGACAACAACTTCTTGCTTTCAGTAGATCAACATAAGATTTTTTTTGCCCTCCCTGTGTGGCACTGTTCTCTCTTCCTCTTCAGCTTTGGCTCTGCTTAATATTATAAGTGCTAACATTTTTCTGATATCACTGATATTTGAGCTGAAGAGTAGCTGCACTGTTAAAAAAATTCTTATAGGTAGAAAAGAAAGGGGAAAGGTGGCAGTTGTCAAGAGCAATAAAAATGTGGTACAGAATCTTTGTACCAAAAGGTGATCTACTATATCAAAGTCCCTGAGAATTATGTTTTACAGTTTAATATATTTAACAAAATTTATATATATACATATAAATATTTATATTCCCGGCTTTTGCTAGTCTCTATGCAACCTTAACAGTAATAGCATTTTATGTTTTAATTTCCTTAAAGGAAAGTCTTCTTTGGAACCCATGAATGCTTCAATGTTTTGGAAAGATCTAAATATATGTCAAATATCTGTTGAGACTTATGATTTTTTTTCATTCACTCAGCAATCATTTAATGTATTATTTTGAGAAACAGCACTATGTGTACTGTAAATAAAATGGGAAAAAAAGTATTATCTGATAAGCTGAAATAGCTCTGTCTGTTGGTTAATTACCCAAATACTAAAGAAAAGTTAGGGTAATGATTTCCAGACTGTTGTTATGCCATATCATGTTAAAGCAGCTGTTAACCATATGCACTACTGTAGTTCAGCTTATATTAACCATTATGAAATTTTCCTTGGGGACAAATGTTCACGTGCTTGCAGAGAACCTCTGTGCCCTCTTTTTAAATGAAATAAGTTGGTTATTCTTAGAGCATGGCAAATAATTTGTAACAAATCACTTGGTGATTTTCTCCTGCCTGTGCATGGAGATTGTATTTTCCAAAGGCACCATGCACCCAAGGAGCTGAAGTCTGGTAGCTGCACTGTAGCAGAGGGAGCACCAGGAGAGCATCCAAAACCAGCCCTGGTGTCACTGCAGCAGTGCAGGGCTGATTCTGGCGGTCTCATGGCTTTGGGACACAAGGTCACATTTCTTCATGGCACTGCACCCTGTTGTATCAACCCAACAGCTCGTTGAGGCTAACGCAGGTATCCCTGACACTGCTGTTTTGCACAGGACCTGGAGTGGGATAGGGCTTCATCTGACCTTTTCCTTTTTGTCTTTTTGAGAGGGAGGGAGGAAGAATGATCCATAAATTCCTAGAGGCCAGTGGTGGTAAATATCACAGTGACAACCACCAGAGAAAAATCTATGAAGAGATGCCATCTCTTTTATTAGGCTGACTAATATATTTGGAAAAAAAGAAATGAGCTTTTAGGTCAAAACCCCATTGTCAGGTCCAAGACAGAAGTCTGTTTTGAGGACAGCTTTCAGATGATAGTTCATTGTTTGGGTTTTTTTGTGTATTTTCCCTTCTTGTTTAGAGCATAGGAAGATACTATGTATTCTTTATAAACATCATCTCATTTTTCTTAAAATACTAAAACTACAACACGATGTACATCTACTTCTAGTTTGATGAATACATGCCGTTTTATCTTCTCAGCCTTGCAGAATAATTTATAATCTTGCATCATCCTAAAGAAGGGTACCTATATTAACTCAGGATGAGATGACATTTACACTTATTTTAGAAATATTTGTTTGAATTTGTTACAGCTGTCTTTGAGTCCTCAGTTGCATTCACCTTCTGTGTGTATTCAGGCAAATGTTCAGGAAAATAGATGGAGTTTGAGATGAAAATGGTTTTATTGGATAAAGATCACAGAAATGTTTTGTCTTACAGTACCTACCCTGGTCATGGTGTGAATGATTCACATCTCTTCTCTCTGCCTCCTAATCCCAGATGTTAGAAGAAGCCAGTTGACAGGGATATCATGTAAGATATAAGTCATATTCCTTCTATTCAATGTGTGTAAACCCTGGGTGCTGCATACCAAAAAGACATGGTGGGCACCAGAGGAGGACACCTACAGTGGGCAAAGGTCTAAAATCACATCTTACAAATAATGGCTGAAGGAATTTAGATTGTTTAGTCTGCAGAAAAATCAAAAGGAATTGTAAAAATAGCCTTCAGATACATGAGGGTAACAGCAAGAAGAATGGAAAAAAAATTCCTTTGCCCTTTATACATAAAAAAGGAGGCAATATAAACAAAGAATAATTCTTTTAGTTAGCAGAAGAGTAAGAATATGGTTTCTATTGTAAAAAATAACCAACCATTGAAATAGATTCTCTAGGAAAACTGTGAAGCCAAATTATCAAAGGAACCAAAGAACAGGTTAGAAAAGCAAATGGTAGGAATGATGTACATGTAGTTATACACTCTGCCATGTTGGAGGTGGATCAGCTAGATAATCTCTTAGTGTCCCTTATAGGTACTTTTTCTGTGACATTATAACTGTATAATGATGGCAAAAAAGATGCACAAAAATTATATCTTCCAAGGTAAGTTTTCTCGCTTCAGTCTGAGTGCTTGACAGTGAATAAACAAGGGATTTTTTTCCCTTTAAAAATTGTCAGTGTTTTTCATCTTAAACCTGACTGTTGTGATGTAGTGGTGTTATACAAGCACAATTCAGTCACTCTCACAATGATCAGTAACTTAATTTCACAAGTGTATTATTAGACTATAGTATAAGTAGATTATTTAACAGAAGGAGCCCACTGATTCAGTGCAGAGAAATATCCAGATGACAGGAATTTCCACTGCATCCTAGTGGGTATTTCTGAGGCCAAACAATTTCTCTCAGCAACCCAGCCACTTGCTCAGATGTCCATTCCTGCTTGTGACAGATCTGAAAAAATGTGCTTTGCAAAGAGACTAAACCTGCTCAGACAATGACAAACAATTTGAAAATAACTGGTCTGACCGGGTGTCCAAATTGCTGACAGAAAGGAAATGTTCATGTGTGCAGTGAGCATGAAAGATGAAAGCCCTTCCCTGGTGCTGATCTTCCACTGAAGCCCTTACTCCGACCTGTGGCCTCACTAGATGACCTGTGAGCAGAGAACAGGGAGAGTGTAAGAAAACAGTTCCTACTAAAGCTTATTTTCTGAAGGAAAATCTGCCCAGATGTTGCAGCCATATTTTTTCATATTGCTTGCTAAAAAAATCTGTAAAAAGTGATCTGGAAAAACAGTACATTTTGTCTTTTGAGTACATAAAAACTGCATTAATATTTGTGGTGCATATTTATGTGTTCTCATCTTTATATATTTGGGTCCACCCAGGACAAAATCTGCAGGGTTGGGAAAGCTGTGCATGTCTCATTCACACCCCTTCTTTCCTCAGTGTCCTATGGAGTCCAATGGCTCTAAGGCCAAGAATTTTTCTTTTGACTTCTCAAATTTTCTTGCTAGGTGAGGACTCTGTACAGCCTGAGTCTTGCCTTCAGCACCTCCTGGCATGGATATCACCTTGCATGTGAAGTGTTTTATATCTAGGAGAATCTGGAAGTGAACTGGGACAGTGACTGCTTCATCCCATGAGCAGCTAGAGCTCTAAACACAATGATGTTGTTGGCTCAGCTAAGAGCTCTAGTCTAGTAAAAATAACTCCCAGAACTCTATCCACGTGTCTGTTGGTCCATTAGTCTTGTTTATCTCAGAAACTAGCAGAGTTTTTCAGATATTTCCCATAGGCAAAGAGCTTCATATGATCAGGTTATGTGGAGATACCACTTTAAATTAAATTTCCTTGATCCTGCAAAATTATGTGGTCTTTAACCCATTATCATGCCTTTTCCATAGTTTAATCTAAAAAAAAAGTGTGTTCTAATAATTTTCATCCTGTCCTCCAAACTCTTTACCAGCGCAATGGCCTGCTATGGCTGCAGAACAATCCTGGCTGGAATAAGTCCTAATTAGCTGCTAATGATGTCATGTCCATGTCTGTGTTAAAGGCACAGGACTAAGTATTTATCCTTATTTAATGTACTGTAGAAATTCCATTTAGGGATAGCATTAAGACGCTCCAGAGCCAGTCCTGTGTTTCTCCCGTGGCTGAGACGCTTGGCCTTCAGCCTTCTGACGCTACCCCAGTTGTGCTATAACAGTCCAGAAATACACCGCCTGTTGTGTTTTATTGCTCATGTGAAAACTGTCCAATTGCTTGTCAGTTGACAAGGGAGGAGCGTTGCAGTGAAGGATTGCACAGCAGTGTGTCTGGGAGCGATGTTATTTCACACCAGCAGCAACCTTTCAGTGTTTGCGCGGCAGCCCAGCAGAGCCTTGGTGCTCTCGCCACAGAGCAGAGAGCAAACCCAATTGTAGTAATCCTCTCTGCCAGAGAGACTAATGCATGCTGCCAAATATCTCCCCTCAACACATTTATTGAACATTAAACCAGCAGAATAGCATTGAATGAAGTCCAGTAATTTTATAGGATATATTTTAGTCACTACACTTTGAAGACTAGTCCAATGTTAATTATAAAGTTTCTGTGTCTGGATAACATATTGTTAACAGTTATTTTGTAAGTGCTAATGGCAAGATGGAAGATTTCCAATAGTTTTATTGAGGAAGTGGCAATTAAAATGTTGAGCACTGCAACATACATACAAAATAAAAATAATCCTGCATACACAGCACTTTGTGTCTAAAAAAAACCCCAAACCAGAAAAAACAGGGATGAATATTTTCTTTTGAAATAAATGCAACCATTTTATTTCTAAAAAGTTTTGCTTTTGGGAAAAAATCCAAACGTTGATTTACTTGCCAACTTCAAATGTCACAAGCCTTGAACAAGTTTGACATTGTTTAAAAGCACATCGTGAAGCTATTAGAAAGCTAAGACAAGTTGCTATGTTATGTTTTTCCACACTCAAAGAGCAACAATGTGTTCTCAGTTTGAGTAATTTCTTTTAGATTAAGGGAAACAAAACAAGAAAGAACAAAAGCAAAGCGTTCACAAGAGTGTGTGGAAGTGTCTACACAGGACAATTTTTAATGCATGAGTGGAAAAAGGTGCTGTGCAGGCACGGCCCCACAAGGTCAGCTGGGCACACTGATGCTCCCATGCCTACATGCAATAACATAAAAAAGGGACTGCCTACAGCTCAGTATCAGCCATCAGTTAGCAGGTTCAACACAGATTTTGCTTTGCAGAGCAAATGGCTACCACCTGCTGAAAAAAGGAGTCCTGGAGGGATCCAAAGTTGAGATGGGAGCTGGGCAGCACGGGGGCTGGCTGCTAGTGTGAAGCTGGTCAGTGTGAGGCACTTAATTCCTGCAAGCTGAGCAGGAGCTGGGTCTCCAGCCATTTGAGTGGGTTTAGGTTTGCTTGCAACATATCTGTTTTAATCTAAACCTGCTGCAGTGGGCAGGTTTTAAGGCCCCTCCTTAACACTTTTCCAGACAGCTCTGTTTCCAGACAGCCTGGTGAGGCTGTATTTCATATCCTCCTCTGGGAGCCAAAAGCTGCTCTGGGCTCCCAGGGCATGTCCTCAGCTCCCTTGGTAGACTCAGAACTGGATTTTGGGGCTCCTTGCAGTCCCTGGGCAAGTTGTAGCAGAAGCCATTCATCTTCCTTTAAAGTTCAAAGCTGTGATGCATCAGTGATGGCTGCCTGGACACAGAGGAAATATGCTAAAGAGGCTCAATCCTGTTCAATCCTGTGAGAGCCAAATTCTTTTTCAATAACATTTAAAACACTACCTCTCCTCTGCTGTGCAAAGCTGTCTGAGTGCACCTTACAGAACATTGTTTGAGGGCTCAACACCTCTGAGCACTGGGGAAGTTTGACTTCACACCTTGCATGATGTACCTCAGCTGTACCTCTCATCCAAAAGTAGTCAGTCCTTTTAGTCCACACCCTCCTTTCTAATTTTTTCAAGGAATATTCTCATCACCACAAATATTAGGATTCTGGCAGGTTGTCTGTTTCAGTTGCAATTTCCAGGCCCTTTCAGAGCACTGTCAACTTCCAGCTGACCTTCCAGCTGAGACCTATCCCACATCTGAATGGCACCTCAAATACTTTCTTGAAATTGCTAACCTATCTGATTTTAGACAGTGAACTTAGCCCCAGAGGAGACCCCAGACTTGCTCTCAGCAGGGGTTAGGCTAGTCCATAGGGTGTGGTCTGGAGCCTCCTGCCAGCTCTCATGACAACTTCCTGTGTAGAAAGGTGGCTAGATTTTGCTCCTAAGGGCTCTTGTCCCAAACGGAGCCACATGGACATGAAACTCTCACCTCTGCTTCTGCTGTTGTGGGGATCTGCAGGCACATCACCTGTCAAACACGTGCTTCCTGAAGAATAGCTTTTTGCACAAGTTTTAGCACCAGGTTTTGTGAGCACTGTTCAAGTTGATGAGTCTTGAACGGTGCAAGGTGTTGCTGTCCTGGGAGAAGCAGTGGGTGCCCTCAAAGGACACACTTCAGCCACACCCTGGGGTAAACAAAGGGGCCAACCAGTATTAGCCATTATATGGAAAACCCAGTAGTGATAAAAGAGCACTTTGGAGATAGATCTTCAGCTGTAAAGCCTGTCACTTTTTAAAATCAATCCAAGCTTTATGTATAACTTGATAAAAGATTTATTAGGTGAAGGATAATAAATATGTTGAAATGAAAGGTATGGAAAATAAAAGTAATATACCCGTAAATGGTTTGCTATGCTGTACTGAGCTGAAGTAAATAAGAGCCTGTCTGGGACAAGTTGCTGCATACTAGGTATTTACAAAAAAGAAGAGAAAAAAAGAAAGCAGGGTAGAATCACTCTGTTTAAGGTCCATGGTAAAGAGCAGACTTTTGTGACCACTGATGATCCGTTTCTCCAGCTGTTTCTCCAGGGTGTCTGTTAGCTAAAGAGTGCACTTTAAGATGTAAGGTGTCAGCATTTGTGTTGTTGTTCACAAGAAGTCACAGTCATACCTTCTGTGAGTGGTTGGAGAAAAAAAATGGTAACTAATGGGACCCTGACACTGTGAATTACTGTTATTAAGAAAGTTAGGAACACCAGGAGAGAGCACTGAAACTTTCCAGGAAATGGTTATACTGGTACTCTTGGTGTGGCCTAAGCAGTGATTTAAAGGCAATGTGCTTGAAAGCATCCTTGCAGTACACTCTGAAAACTGTGCCAGGACTGAACTACTGAATGAAGAGAGAAGACTCTAAGACAAAAAATCACTATTCACAGACAGACTTCTCAACTGATGATATTAGAATTTTTCACTGAGAATATTTCTGTCAATAGAGAATCATCTCCAGAAAAAGTCAGCAGTAATGAACATTTATTTTCTTATTACATCACCTAAAAATGTCATCAGTGCTATCTATGATATCTCTTTGTCAAGACATATCTATTCTGTAGGGAGAGCAGTGAAAGCACTTCACACCAAGTAAATGTTCACGTGTATGATTTGTTAATGACATTTCTTTATCATAACTATACTCTTCAAAGACAGTATATAATATCAAATAGGCTCACTAGAAAACAGTATGTCATTCCTGATTTGCCTCTGCTCATGGAGAAAAGGTTGAGGATGGGTTTTTTTGTGTGTTTTGCATAGGTTTTGAGTTTTTTCTTTCCATTGGACTCCAGCTTAAAATGAAACAATGCTAGAACAGAGGTCAAGAACTTGGAAGAACTAATCCAAGCAGAACCAGGTACAGATTGATTCAATACTGGTATTTCATATAGTCTGAGATTGTGGTTCGAACTACGAGATAGCAGAACACCATTTTTATAGCTTTCCATCTGTGAGAAATTATCTCTCAAAGCACTCTGTATGAACAATCTAACAGATATTCATATTTGAGATCATATATTCTAAGTGGGATCTTTTTGATGCACAATCTGGCTGTGATAGTAATTTTAAGACTAGAGAGAGAATTTTAGAGCCAGATTCATAAAATAAATGTCTTTCACATAAAGTTATTTTCCATGATGCATTAACTCTTCATTTTCCAAGCATTTGTAGGAAAGTAACATACTCAATACTCATGGAGCAGAGGAATGAAACAATGCAATAATCAGAAGTGGATGATAAAGTTTATATTTAACATACCCTTTCTTTTAAAATATTTTCTTGTTTATTTCAGGGCATAATACAAATTCTCTGAGTTTGAGAACAGCTAAAACTCTTTGGTGGTGCAGCACTAAAAGCATTTTGCATTGATGCTCTTTTAAATAGGATGCAGTTGTGGCAGGTCACATATCCAGTATTTAAGGCACTTTGGAATTGTTGGAAATCAGTTTCACCTACCCAGAATTCAGGAACCATCCGAGACTGCCTGTTGTGACAGGTCAGGCTGGAACCTGGAACTTTGTTTTCTGTGGCCAACAGGACACTGGCAGGGCCACTGCATCCCGTGCCACTACCTTTGATTTCCCAAACCTGATGAGGAGGAACTGATTTAGAGCAGGAATGACTGGTGGCCACCTTGGTTACCCATCTGTAGCCAGTACTGCCACATACTTTTGGACTCACAGTGGGGATACTTAACCCACAATACAAGTGTCACCATACACTTGGTTTAATCTTACCATCCTTTTCCTGTGGTAACAAGAAATCTCTGATGAATTTGCAGAAGCCACATTGATGACTCACCCAGTTTACTTCAGTCACTTAAGTGAGGGTTGAATTTGGATCTCTCTGTCAGATGTTATGCAGAAGAACATGGAACATGTGGATAAAACAACTTTTTCTGGCCTTATCATCCATGACTCTGTTGAATTACAAAACAGAATTGTATGGAGGTTTTAGCAGCTGTTGCATTCACCATCCCCCTGCTTTTATGGCACTTCTCTGTTTATCTGCTCTAAAGCTTTCATCGTCCATTTCTGTAGCCTCTCAAATTCTTCTGGTATGAAAGGATAGTGACTAATATGTCTCATGGTGTCTTTTGCTCTTTTTCTTCCCTTTCTGCAGGTACAGGTCTTGATTGAAATATCAATTGACAGTTGCCTGTCACCCACCTCTGTTCTCTTGTTTCACACACTTGAACTTTCATATGTTCAAATTTTGAAAGAGAAGAAATCTTGCATTTGTTCTAAAGGTGACAAAATGGAGGTTAGTAAACTACTTCCACAGCAGGATCTTGTGACAACGAGGGCTATTTTGTCTACTGTTTCAGGTTTTGGTAGCTGTATTGACCTGGAAAAGCGCAGTTGTCTTCATGATTCTTGGACACTTAAAAATAAAAGCAAATTATCAACAGTAAAATCTAACAGCAAACACTATATCAAATAGTTAAGAACAAAAGCAACAGTAAATGAAAGGATCAGTTCATAGAAAGGAAGTCCTTGAGATGCTCATGTTGTTACAGGGGACAGTGGCTGTAGTCTTCAGGACCTAGAAGCTCACCACTGCTGTTGTGTTAAATCTCAATTTTGAAGACTGAAGGCTCTCATTCAGAGAAAAAAAATCATGATGTGAATATACATGAGGTTTACTAGGGGTTCTCTGATAATGGGGTTTATATTCACATGTTTTTCTGTCTTTCTAAGACTCTTCCCCAGTGTGAGCATGGTGAGGGGCCTCACAGGGTCCCTGCTGTATGCAAACAAGCTATAAAAATGGCATCAGCTTGAGTGTGGGGAGCGTGGAGGGGTTGAACATGGGCATGGCATTAAGCCCCAGGTCATCTTTATAATTTAAATCTATGAGATGAGTGAGCTCCTTGAAGGAATAGCTCCATCAGACAGCAGAAAGGGCTTCCCCTGAAATGGTCCCAACTATGGCAGCGTTACTGGGTGCTAGGGCCTCTTTCAGCAGAAGGAAAAGATACATTTTGAAATGCATGGAAGACCTTTGATATTTCTGCGTCTCCAGATGACCAGACATCTGGAGGAAATCAGTACAAGTCAGCTTAGATCCAACTGTGAAACCCTTCATATAGATCTCAATTACAGGAATCTCTGAAACTTCTAATCTGAAGAGTCTGCTTTGTTCAGTCTGAGAATAGAAATGAGCCAGGACTGAACAGCAGCACAGTGAAACAGGCTTTGTAGATCTCAGAAAAGAACAAATAAGATAAAGGGTGTTTTGTACAAATATTCAGCTTTGGAGATGTTTGCTCCAGCCTCTAACTCTCTAATTGCAGACGTTTGGAATGGCACTACAAGTGCAATGTGTGGATGCACTGATATTTTCCAGTGGAGGATATTAAAAATGGAAAGAAATTAAAAACTCATATGTCGGTTATAACTTCAAACATTTCAACAGGATAAATACATGTGGAGTACTTAGCAATGTTGTGCAATGTTTTTTTGAAATTTATACTCCCTAATGTACTTGTAAGCAGGGGGAGTTCAAACAGCAATCAGCCAAAACTCTATAGGTACACTCCATTAAAATAGATTTTCCTTATAGTTGCCCTCCAAGCAGCATAATTTCTCATCCTACTGGAATTTGATTTAAGTGTTGGGTCTATGCCAATTATTTGTTAAGCCTTCTGTCTTTATTTTATAGCTTCTATGATACAACTGACACACTCGTAGAAACCACTGTTGCAGGCAAAGGCAAAGAATACTAGAATCCTATAAATGTTTAGATGATCACTTTGTCCCTTTTCTGCCATCATTACTTCTAAGGGTGGCCTCAAATACAGATTATGCTATTTTGATATGTCATTGTGTTTGTTTTGTAGAGGTGGGAATTTATTGCTCATCTAATCTAAGTTGATCTTTGTTAGCTAAGTGTACAATTAAATTTGCAGTATTTGATGGAGATCTGGGTGCCTTATAGCACCAACCTCTCACTTTTAAGCATGGAGTTAAAGTTCAGCCAGAGGTCTTGCATAATATAAGTTTTCAGGGATTTTAGCATAGTCCCCACTGGAGTGTTATCTACAACACAAACAACTATACATCATTTGGCAATTCAGGACAAAATTTGATTAGGAAACACTCTATTCTAGCTAATTTTAACATATCGAAGTGTGCTCTCCCTTTGCACAGCAGTTATTTCTGGCAAGACGTGGAATTGTTAATGATGAAGAGGAGATTGGCCATACTACTAGCCTTCAAGCCTATCAAATTTGGCACTTCTCTTAACAAATCTATAGCACAATATTTCACCTAAAATATTCTATTGAAAGGTGACTGATCCAGTGCCAAGGAGATCTGAATCTCTTTCTCAGAAACAGTTCTTTGGCTTTCATTATGTTTTATGGGGTTTATTTAACCCAACACTGCCTAGTGCCTTCAATGCAATATTTTCTAGACACCTTGCAGTGAATTATAGTATTTTATAGAACAGTGTCTCTTCTTCAGCAAAGCTATTGCACATTTTAATAATGAGCTTCACTTTGCCTAAGCCTGTGTCATAATGGTCCAGTCTAAGCAAGTTCCTCTTCTAGTAAATGGAATGGCCAATCTCTAGTGAGGGACTCCCATACCAACTTCTTGCAAAATTCTCTCTTCAAGGTTGCCTGTTCACTGAGGTTATAACCTTAAATACTGAAAATGTTCAAATCCAGTTTGAAAACAGTTAAAAAATCCATGATGCCAAAGAAGACACTGCTCAGAGAAAATGTTTTCCAAAGACCCATTCAAATACATATACATTCAAATCATACATTCAAACAGCGTTCTCCTAAACTATAAAAATTCAGACAGTTTTCCTTTTCAAGGACTTGCATGAGGAAAAACAGATCTGTGGAGCATTACACTGTAGTGAATTTCCCTCAGTTTCTGGTTGCAAAGGAACTTTCTGCCAAGCAAAGTCACAGAGACAGGTTTAAGAAGAATTCAACTTCAATTGTGTGAGCAAAAGTGGGAGCAAGATTCTGCTCGGGCAAGTGCAGTTGTAAGGAGAAAGACAGAAATCTTTCAACTGCCTTAAATTCATGCACTTCTCACCACTTTTGCTAGGTAGGAGTTGTATGCCAACTTTCTAATGATATTTTGAAGTGTTTTAAATTGGATGTTAAAAACTTGGGACCTGTGAAGTCCTACAGGACTTCAGTGCCTCTTCCCTGCACACCTGATACTGTAAAAAAGTCAGCCAAAGCCCTAATCCTCCAGCAAAATATTTCCATGTTTTTTTCCAATGTTGTTGTCCCCTCTCTTTCCCTCCATCTATTCAAAATTCTTCGCATTTTACCTTCCAGGTTCTCCTAAATATCAGCTATATGGCAGTTTATAGCACACATTCAATCATCACCTTTGTTATCAGCTTTTTATATACTTTTCATTTTTTGTGGAACTGAATTTTCCAGTTTCTTTTTTATGTTCATTGAATTAGATGAGTCTTTAATTTAGTTTTTTCATGAGAAGTAGCTCATCTTTTTCTCTTGACTGTTAGCTGATCACTGTAACAATACAAATGCAATTTGTTTCCCAAAGATTTGGTTCTAGGTTCTAGGTTTCCCAAATATTTGGTTCTTTTCCGTTTCATTTAAATCTGTCTGCATATATTATCACATTGAACATCATATTTGGATGAAATGCCTAAGATGTTCTTGTGTTGGCATGTTGTGCCTACCTACATGCTACCCTCCTCTTCTACGTGTGTCTGTCAATTGACAGAATCTCCACAACTATCTGTCCTCCTAAAAGACCAGTCCAGTTTTAGAGGACTTCAAGTGATGCTTGAATGTCTCAGAGTTACAAAGTGCCTTAAACCATTGAAAATGTACCTTTCTAAACAAAGGAGGGAGGTCTTATTTAGTACCTCCACCAAGAAATATGTAAACAGAGATCAGCCTGTGGTGGCCATGGGATGCCTGATTCATCAGCACTGGACCAGCCATGATACCAAAACACCAGGAAGGTGTGGAAGGGCTATTGAATGGTAGAGGACAATATGAAGTTGAGGGTGCTGGAAAAGCTGTTAAGGTGCACAGGACAATGCTTTTGGGAAAAACAAGTTTCTTTATTTCCACTCCCATAAAGCAAACAGTTTACTGTAACTGTCTCTTCTAAAGAGCTGTTACTTGCTGATTCTTGCTTCCCTGACTGTTTCCTTAATTTTATATTTTCCTCACATCTCATCTTCTCCGTCTGAGTGCTATGTAGTTTCCTACTCATATAGTCCTATAAAGTCTAATATATGCTAAACCCAGACATGGCTAATGATTTGTTTTCTTTTTTTATATATAAAAGTGGAGGGGGGGACGGGGAATTCTTAGCTTGCAAAAGAACCAGACGAGTTTACCAAAACTGCCCAACCATTCCCAGCCAGCCTGTGCATGTTGTATTCAAACAAGCCCTTCCAATATTCCACAGAGCCAATTCCTTAACCATTGAGGTTTTACTAACCCACTAAAGAAAAACACTTTCTTTCCACTGGTTTCCTCATCTCTACCAGTACAAAATTTAATTTTACACATTGAAAAAATACAGATTTTTTTCCTTTTTCCTGCAGCAAAGACACAGAAGGCACATAATTGGCTTCAGACACTGAGCCTCATACAACATCATAGTGTAAATCTTCATTACATTCAGATGACTGACCAGTACAAAAAAGCACTTGGAGGGAACTTCTAATTTGTTTTGGTGATCAACACTGTGAAACAAACTTTGAGGTAGATGGCTTGTCTACATTGTAACACCAAAACTGCCATCTCAGAACTAAAGATTAACACATTAGGAAAAACTTTTTTTAAAAAAAAAGGTCACTATATAAGGGGAAGGGAAGAGAGACAGGAGTAAAATTCGGTATTATTTCAAGAAAGATGAGACTGAATATTGATAATCACTTGCAAAGGATACAGCAAAAACTTCATGGCAGAAACATCCACTTCAAATAGAGACTGGCAGTCAGCCAAACCCCCTAACCTGTCTGCGACAAATCATGGTTGTATAAGACATCCTCCAAATCACAGTAGAAACTAAAGAGGGGAGGGAGCAGAGCAGATGTTTGGAGGTCATTAACAGGAGCTCAGTTTTCCTTGCCTGGTGGCTACCTCTAGAGATATCTGATTCCCAGAAATTTCCTTGACCTCCAAACATCTGCTCTCTTCTCCTGTTTTCTTTACATCCGTACTCAGAGAACCTCATGCAGTCATAACCTTTTCAGTCCTTTCTTATAAAATATTTGTATCTCACTCCCCTAAATCATGAAGAAAAATATTTAACAGGTCTGGGCCTATCATCATTCATGGTAGGACCTTCATGTTCATTGCAGTTGATGCAAAACTATACTACTTGGCTCTTCTTCTTTCCTTGCATGCTGTGAATGTACACATAAACTGAACAAATAAGCTAAGCTAGAGTATTCAATTGTTTTGATTTGAACACTTAGACACTTTCCTTATATTCTATACTTTGCCATTCCTTTATCAGCTGCTCTTTGTCAAGTCCTCAGACTCCATGAAAACTAGACATGGCTGAGACAGTTTTATTACTTTGCAAAACATGGGGGCCAAACACATCTTTCCAAGTATGATTGCTACTACTTTTCTTTCCTCTAATGGTCAAGCATATCTAGAGAAACTTGTGGTGCACAGTGAGCTCTGGTATTGCTCAGGAGTCCATTATCTATAGCCATTTACAATGTTTTCCTCCGGGACAATGATAGCCAAAATCATTCTTCCGTTTTGCATGTGTAGTACCATATTTGTGCCTTTTATTTTTCTTTAATTTTCCCATATTTCCCAATTTTAATTCAAATAAAAAATAGATTACATATGATACAATAAGCTTCCTTGCTAATCTTCTCACATCCCTCATCACTCATGTCTAGTAGATAGTAAGTTCCTTGTGTGATGACATATTCTAAACATCTTCTGCTTATAAGTTTCTAGAGTAAATATTTTCTCTATATTATGTAGTTTACTAAGAGGGTTTTTAAAAATTCTTTTTTACTGAAGTGTTTTGTTAATCTGTTTCTCAGAAAGCTCTTGGTATCCCAGACATTTTGGAGTCATTGTTCTCTGTTCCTTTGCTCACATCCTTGCCAAGATAAATGGTTTTTGGACTAAGGAACTGATTTTTCAGCACAACAATCAATACACCTGCATCTAGAGAGGGACCAAGTCCCTTTTTCATTATGTGGATTCATGGGAAAAACTTGAGAGTTTAGAAGTGGAAAGGACCTTGGAATTAAAAACTACAATCTTTGCATAGGAGTCCAGCTCAGAGACTGTTGAGAGAGCTCAACAGTCAGCAGCCACCCCCAGCCTTCAGGCTATTTTGTGGTTTCTTCCTTCCTCTCTCACTCTGTTGATGTCCCTAGGGGGGTCTCTCTGTGGCTGCATTTTCTTTTACTTGCTATTCCCTAATATTGTTATGTGGTCATGTGCCCTTTTTTACCATCTCAGTACTGAAATCAAACCTCTCTCTGCCGTATTGCTCCTTGCATTTCAGTTCCTGCCCTCATTTCTTGGGACAGTTACGCTTTTTGTTCAGATGATTTGTGCTGACATTGAAGAAGAAAGTTCTTCCTGAAGGAACTAGTGTGGAGTTTGAGGAGTCAGGGTTTGCCTCTGCACTCCACCCCATATTCCTGCTGGCAAACCTTAGGGTCCACCTACCCTAATGAGGGGGAGTTGTCCACTCTCACAGGCATGAACACATGCAGACATCCTTCTGGGGGAGAAATGATGGATTGAAGCTAAATCTGAGCTGTTTTGAACTCTTTGGATGCTCTTTGGACCTGGACTGAGCAGTGTCAGTGCTAGCCCCTACTTTCTAGGGAGATAATCACTTTCTCCCAAGCGGGAGCAAAGCCCAAACTCCTTTCAGGTTCAGTCTCATCCTCCCAAGATGGTTTACTGTGGCTTATGTGCCTTGAACTAAATGCATAGGTGATACATAGGCTCCAGCTGGCACAGAAAAGAGACATGGGATATCCATCTCTATGGCTCAGGCCACCATATATACATCCCATTCTATATTCAAATCCCTTTGGTGGTTTCCCACCAGCTTCCACCAGCAGTCTGATGACACAGTCCTAAATTCTGAGAAAATAATGACTCAGGTGCCAGCTACATCAGACTGGGGTTTGATCTGTAAATTACTATGAGAGCTGCACTTCTCTGGAACAAAGAACTTTCAGACTTGTTGATGAAAGTGTAACAACAGCCAGGAACAAGGAGATAAAGTCTTCTTCCCCAGCTATTAATGGTAATTAATCATGGGAACACATTACCACAGAAGACCACAGACTTCAGTAAGCTTAGGAACATTTCTGAAAAGCATGACCATCTGGTTCCTCTGGCAGCAAAATCAGTGGGGCCTAGGTTTGCAAAGGGAAGGAGAAAGCTGGTTTGCATGATCCTGGTCTTGCTGGTCTTGAATTCTGGGAGCTGGTGGATTCTTCTGGTCATGCCTTTCTTTGTCACTGGGAGGAGGAGAAGAAGTCTCACATTTCATTACAACAGGTTAAATGAATCTTATGTTTCTAAGCAGCAGCTATCAAAAGACTGCCTGATAGGTTGTGATCTGGATGAAAGCTCAGAATGTTGTAATTTTGTTTATGCCCTGAAGAAGTGAGGGGTCTGGCCTTTCCCTATAGTAACCTTGTCTTTATCAACCTGAGTTAGCCTCAGCTAGGTAACTGCAACAGCACAGACCTTAAGAAAAGTTTTTGGAACCCAGGTAAATATTTGGTTAGCACAAACAGAGTTCAAAGCTAGCAAGGGACATGCTGGGACAGGACAGATCAGCATGCTACAATGGTAGCAAACCTTTGGGAAAAGCTTGGCTGTTTAGCTCACAGAGTTGGGCTCCTCTGTGCACTAGGGTAAAGAAAGGATATTCATTTCTATCAGACTGGTAAGACTTCTAGACATACTTTGTCTTTTTCTCTTCTTTGTGGTACTGGTTTTCCTACCAGAATATTTGAACTTGCCCTGCCTAGTCATGTCTCCACAGTACAGGGACCTTCTGACTGATGTTGGGATCTACTTTCACTAATTTCTTCCATCAGTCTTTGAGCAAGACACATGCAACTGTCTGAATGGACTGGAGCACCAACGAGAACAAAGTGAATCCTTACATGGTTTCTTCTGCCTTAAGTTTTATAAAAAGAAGAAAGCTATGGCTAAGTTATGATTAAGAATTGAAGGAGACATTTTTTTAATTAAAGGTTGTGGCTACCTAAAACATTCAACGGGTTTTGGGTGTTTCTTTTGGATATGTCCTCTTCCTCTGCCCTCAGAGGTCAGGGGACTATTTGCTGAAAGGATGGCTTGGACAGAACCTGTATTTTGAGGTGTTATCTGTGAGGGAGGCAGAAGGGTGTTGTGCTGCATAGTAGGATGCTGCCTGGAGGTGCTGGTGATGTGCGTGAGTGATAATGAAGTCAGGTCATGGCTCTGCAAAGTTCTGTGCTTTGGAGGGGCCAGGGAACCAAGCTAAAGTCACAACTACCTGTGGTGTGCTAAATTATGAAGCCAGAAGAGAGGAGTCAGAAAGGGGAATGTCAGGGGAGCATGGGAGGGAGCATAGAACTTAAATGACATGGAGGAGTCCTGCAAGCAGAGGGAATCTGATGCATTGTCCAAAACAAGCTGGGAACAGATGTAGGAGGACTGACAAGGCCAGGATCTTCAAGTAAATCAGGGAATTTGGGTGAAGGAGAGAAATTAAGAATTTGGGTTTCTTGCTATGGACAGCCATGAAGCATTTGTCCATCTAGAAACTACTAGGAAAGACTTGGAAACAACTCATTAGGGGGTGTAAACATAAAGAAAAACTTTTCCCTCTCCTTTTCAGCTACCATGTGCTTTGTGCACATAACTCCTGCATTCTTTCCACTGTATAGGTGGCACAACCTTACCCAAAAGCTTGGGTGGATCCAGGCTTTGTCAGTCTTCAGGTAGAACTGGAAACTAAAACTAGAGTTTAGATCCTTTCATCTGTTTGTAAAGTCACACCAAAACCTACACTTTAATCAAGAAGCAGCTGTCATAGAGATACAGCAATTCCTGAAGACCCCTTTGCATAAGATTTCTGATGTTGAAAAATAGGGAAACAAATTCTGAAAACTGAATGACTCTACAGAAACTTTATTTTTATGTCACTGTGGCCATACTGATATTTTTTTCTGGTTTAGGCACTGTCATTTTTTCCCCTCTCTCATCTCAGTCACTTCTTGCTCATTTCTCTCTCTGCGTCATCCCACATATTGTCCTCTCATTCAGAGTATTCAAGCCCTAATAATTTTCTCTTTATTATGGCAACTTCTATGTTACGTCCTTTCTTGCATAAAAAATTACAATCTCAAGAACTGATCTAGCATTTTGCGGAGGTGCATACATCCCCTCCTGATTTGTTTCTAAGTTAATTTAGTTTTAAAAGACACCTACAACATAGGTCTTGTTCTGTATCATCTTCGGCCAGGCACCATTTGACCATATCAGATTGCTTTTCTTCGCTGTCTCATTCACAAATACACTTGTCTCACTCCATTTCAGTGTGAGTAAGTCTTCCTTCAGCTTCTCCACTGTGTATTCTTCTTCACGTGCCCTCCATGGAATCCATAAACTTCAGCCCTTTCAAAATTATGATATGGTTTTTTTCCTGCCAGCACAAGCTCAAGCCAGAGCAACCAGTAATTCTTCCCTCTGATGGCCACATTCTGCGTTATTAATGTGTACGGTTTTACTTGCCCATTTGTATTGCAACTAACTCTTCCTGCCAGCATGTGAGCCTCTCTGGATAAACAAACAGTCCCAGAATACACAAGGGAACTCAAAGCTCTCATTAAAAAAAATGAAATGGTCATGTTCAAAAGAATGAAACCAGCTAATTAGGTCCTACAAAATCCAATTTTCTGAGCAAAGTTCTCCAGACCATTCATTTTTTTAAAATCACAGTACTTTATGTTATGAAATGTCTGAAGACTTTGAATTTTCCCTTTAGCCACCATCATGTCATATTTCAAATTCCTGGCACTCTTATATAAGTCTTCAATAAGAAAATGTCATTTTGAGTATGTAACACTTTTCCCAAATATACAGTGAATATAAATCAAATACTAATCATATAATTGTGATTCAAGTACATAACATTCCAGACAGGTTTAGATCAACAGCTCAATGTGGAAGCGGACACCAAAGGTGAGTGACATTCCTCGGGGGTCAGTGTTGGGCTGGTGTTAACATTGCTGTCAGTGACATGGACAGTGGGGCTGAGCACAACCCCCGCAGGTTTGCTGATGGCACCAAGCCACAAGGAACAGTCAAGACACTGGAGGGAAGGGATGTTACCCAGAGGGACCTGGGGAGGCTCGAGATGTGGGTCTGTGTGAACATCATGAAGTTCAACAGAGACAGTGAAAAGTCCTGCACCTGAGTCAGGGCAATTCCAAGCACAAACACAACCCACTCTCTATTGGGTAGAGAATGGGTTGAGAGCAGCCCTGAGGAGAGGGACTTGAGGTGAAGGTTGGTAAGAAGCTCATCATGTGTACTTGTAGGCCAGACAGCCAAACATGTCCTGAGCTGCAGCATAAGGGTGGCCAGGAAACTGAGGGAGATGGTTCCTCACCTCCACTCTGCTCTTTTGAGTACTGAATCCAGCTCTGAGATCCCAGCATAAGAAGGATGTGAACCTGGAGGAAATCCAGAGGAGTGGCCATGAGGATGATCAGAGGGCTGGAGCACCTGTGCTCTGAAGACAGGCTGAGAGAGCTGGGGTCATCCAGCCTGGAGAGGGCTTCAAGGAGACCTTAGAGCAGCCTTGCCCTGGTTTGTAGCTACAATGCATGGGAACCTAAGGATGCCAGGAAGCTGTTCCCTTTTAAGTAGAACTTCTACCCATTCATGACACCTGTATTCTGTATTTTATGTATACAACCCAATGCAAAGCCACTGCTGTCATCACTGGAACAGCATGTGGAGGTGAAGAGAAAAATTCATCCTCTGCATCCAGAAATTCAGATTTTCTACACAAAGAAGTTATTCCTATTACTTTTTCTGTGTTTAATATAAGCACCACAACTACAACCATACATGAGCAAACACACTAGCAGAACTTGGAGCAAGGGAAAAAGGGTGGATGTACTCCATAGGTCACATTTCTACCAAATATACCCAGCTGAGTGCATTTGAAACCAGCTGGAACATCAAGTTAGTGTTCAGATCACCTCACAGGGTGTTACACTAAAAAAGAGTAGGAGGGAAACCTACAGTGGGAGCACTTATACTTCAAGCACACAGAGAAGGACCAAGGCAGACATAAAATAACAAACATTCTCCTCTCCTCTCCTCTCNTCCTCTCCTCTCCTCTCCTCTCCTCTCCTCTCCTCTCCCTCTTTTTTCACCCAGCTCAAGCCCCCTTTATTTCATATTCTTGAGGAGACATGAGATGATGCAGTGAAAGGAGAACTAGTGTGAACTTGTGCCTAAGGAATGAAATGGAATTCCATTGGCTCATGTGCATTCTCTTTTGCCACCATCTCTGCAATCTTGGATCTTGGTGTTGTTGCAGTGTTTGCATGTTTAAAAGCCACATGAAACTGGGAAAGCTGAAGAGCTGTCAGAGCACTCTGTTTAGAGTATTTATTCTCTCTGGTATCTGTAAGCAGCCTTCACCCATCCTTACTTACAGGAAAGATAAGAATGTTCTTTGTTTAGTTTCACCTGTCAAGGAACTTCAGGGTTCTGGCTTGTCTGCACAGACCTATATTAAATCATAATGTAACCTGCTAGGTATTTAAATACATTCATATTGACACATACACGTAAAACTATATGTACACCTCCAAGTATATATTCTCTACATGTTAAATATGTGCTGAACATACATTTAATGAAAATTTATTTGGAATGTTTGATGAATAAAGTTAAATTACCCAATTTCTGCATTAGCAAGGAGAAAAAAGGCAGATAGAACAGACAACTTGGCTGTACTCTCCTAAGAAAATACTTCAATATTCGCCTTGATTTCAAGGCCAGATGGAACCAGTCATGATCCTTTAGGCTGATTTCCTGGGAAATGTCAACATTATGTTCATAACTCCAGGTTGAACGATTGAGTATGAATGCAGAAAAGCAGGAGGAGCATTCCTTGCATTGCTGGGAGGCAGAAGATAGGCTTGTCTCAGGTGAGCCATGGAGAAAAAGTAATAAAAGCCCATATGATAACTGTGTTACTCAGAAAACAAGCAGAACCATGTAAGCTGGCAGAGTTTTGCTCTGTACCTGCTCCAAACTCCAAATGAGCAGCATAGGAGGAGCCAGCACATCTTAAAACCATCTTTCCATACAATACTATGGGTTTAGCTCCTCAGGTAAACTAAATAGGAAAAGACAAAAGTATGTAGGAATATGATGGGGATTTTGGGAAATTCAATCTTAATGAAAAAAAGAAAGATCCAGCCAATGAACAAAATGAAAAGAAGCAAACCAGCTCAAGCTCACTTTTGTGCTAATGGGATGTCAAGGAATGTGAGTGATATTTGGTGTCTTGAGCTCACCTTCAACCATGTCCCAAGATATATGGTCCATCTACTGGGCTTTCTTCTTGCCTCCCCTGCAAAATCACATGCCTTAGCTATTCCGAAATGTTTACAGTTCACCTGGGGAGGAAAGAGTTGAAGGGATGAATGAACTAAAACTTGCAGCTGGGTAACAGCTTTAAAAGTGACCTTCAATCAATTTCTTAAAGAGGAAAAACACTGTCTCTTCTGTGCACCTAAGCAGTGTCATTTTCCTGCAAAGCCAGGGACTACCATTTATGCCTCAAATGTTTTTTCCTGAGAAAACTCTTAACTTTTAACTCTAAGTACCAGCATTCTATGTCTAAATATTGCTTATGCAAAGACAAAACATAGGGTAAGCAGAGGATAAATATTCCATGTTCAGGGAATAGGAGTAGTTAAGAGTTTTTTGGTAATAGTTCATTAAGAAAAAGTGGAGTACAAGAAGAGTATGTTAGAGAGCAGACAGGGAATTTGAAGTGAGGTAAGTGAAAGGTACATGATAATTTACTGCCTTGTTCTGCAGAGTACCACATGGATGTCATCAGCATATATGGATAGCTTAGGCCATGGGTGTGCTAATGATGGCTTATGGCATCCCTGCCTGTTCATCCTCTCTTGCCTATTGCCTCTCTCTGCATTCAGATTATGCTGGCAAAAACAGTTATTGCAGCAACGCAAGATCAGGTGAGGGGTCTGGATTCGCCTCGTTTTCAGTAAAAAAAAATAAATTGAAAGTTTTTTCCTAAAGCCGTTTTCCTGACATGTTTCACAGCCTTTCCCCACAAACAGCTGTCCTGGCAAAGCTACAGGGGCACTGTACTGCAACTTGGAAACCAGAAGAGCAGAGGATGGAATGAAACAGCAATACCTCCGGCCATTGCTGCCCCTGGGGACAAGACACTGCAGAGCTGCAGCCTTACATTCTGCTTCTAGCTTGGCTCAGACTCACACTGGAACTCTGGAAAGTTACTTGGCACTCCTGCACCTCAGTGCCTCTTTGCTGTGAAATGGAATCACCAATGGTTACCCAACCCGGTGAAGATTCGAGCTGCATGTGAGGTGTTCTCTGCAAATGTGTGCAGGATATGCTATGTTGCACGTGCATAAATTACATGTAAATTATGTGCTTTGCAAACATACCTGCACATACAATTTCTTTACTATGGTCAATCTTTTGTGTCAGAAGCAGGCTTATGGCCAGAAATAAACAGGACTACTTCTCTGGGAATATTGTTCAGTTGCTAATTTCACTACCGCAACTGTGTTCCTGCACAATCTGGCCTCCTTCCACAACAGCCTCTACTGAAAATAAAGGGGACTGATGAGCCTATGGATAATGGTAAACATATGGAATGCAGGCAGTGCTATACATAAAAAAACAGATCACATTAAAAGGTATTTGAGTTGCTGGCAGCATAAGATCAGTGTAGGAAACATCATCTAAGAGAGAAATCTCATACCAAAAGGCTTCATACTCTGACAATATTTGACATTTTTCTTTCACTTAACTGAAAAAAAAAATAAAAAATGACTAATTCAAAGCAAGGGTAAAACCGTTAAGTCTCAAATTAGTTTGTCATAACTGCAAAAATACTGGATCTTTGGTTTTGTTTTTGTTGGAAAGGGGTTTCATTTCTGACTAGGTCACTTGATTTTCTTTTGAGTGTACACGAGACCTTTGACTCCTCAGAGGACACAAGAGACAAATTGAGTAATGTGATGTCATTGCCTCATTGCCTTGCAGAGTTCTCATAACACTAAATATATTAGTCACTTGCCTTGCCAATACCAAGAGGGTAGAAAAAAATCCAGCAAGATGATGGTATTATGTATATGGACAGAAATAATTGTTACTTGAGATAAATGTGATTTTCTCTCCATTATTTTCATCCTTTTTTTTGTGAAGCCCATGAAACCATATTTCAGCTAGGTGATATTTCTCACCCAAAGATTTGTCTTTGCCTTACTGTTTAAACTTTACATACAAAACCACTGAAATCTTCTAAGCGGTGACATATAAACATCCTTTAAAAAGGCATGACTTTCACTTTTTACTGGGAGTAGGGATTGTTCAGTCTCAGGAAGTTACAAGATGCTGGATGTTTGGGAAAAATGTGTTGCTTGGCATTGCTGGAGTTTTCTCTTGCTGCGTGGGGGAGGTATGAATGAAGGTATGGTTATACTTAGCAAATACCTGTTCACACAACGACAGACCATCCATTTTTACAAGAAGCAGGGAAAACTGCATGATTTCTGTTTTTCTTTATAAAGAAAGTCTAAGTGTCGGATCCTTGCTCCAGTGAAGTGCAATGTTGGATTACAAATACTTATCTGTTGGGTAATGACAGCGTATTCTCACAAGGGATGCCAATAAATATAAAGATGCAGAATTTTCCTCCCTTTAAGTTTTCATAGCTAGCACTCAGAAAAATGAGTAATTTTCCATACTGACATTGGGATTACTTCAAGCAGATTTTTTGAGTGACTTTTTCTCCTGTTTTTAATGCCACCAATTTTCTTATGCAAGAGTTATTTTCAATTTTACTATGTGTTATTTTCAGTTTTATCGTGTGTAACACAAAATTAGTAATGGAGATTGTGGGAAGTGGGCTGGGATTTATCTGCTAGAGCATACTTTTTTAAAATTCAGAGGTTTATCACAATGTGTAAATGGCTAAGGACTACCTTAAATTATAATTAGCCATTTGCCAATTCTAAAAGCAACTCATTATATTGGAACTTTTTCAAGGATGCTTGAGGGAAAGAAATCAGCCATGCAAACTATTGTCCAGTGAATAAATTATGGTTATAAGATTCTAGTTTTTGACAGGCCTACAAGTTAAATAAAAGGTTGGTGAACCCTTCTAAAGATCTCTACAATATAAATCAGCTTGAAGTACTACTTCGGTTTTACTGAGTCACTGGTGGAAAAATACCTTCAAAAAGCCCTACCTTGGAAAGCCTCATACTGGCTCTCTCAGTACTTCAGTGTCTGTGCTTAAGTGAGAAGTGACATGGCTTCACACAACTATGACTGCACTCAGAGGTATGTGTTGTTCAGAACAGCCAATTCTTACAGACTTAAAGCTATGAGGAATTAACTCCTTCAGCTGGAGCTGGTGCCTCCTCCACCCAAAACCAGAAAGCAAAACAAGCCTCCCCACCCTTGTGGCTGTCATATCTGAAGCTGAAGTCATGTAGAAAACATTATGTGTTCATAGGGAAGGTAATGATCATAAGTAATTGGTCATAAAACAGATAGGATTAAAGAGAAAGGTGGAAAATCTTGTATACGCCAGGACTAAAGAACTCCTCTCTTTCCTCAAATCCTAAAATCTCATTCTTTCTCTAACAATAACTGTGTTCACTGTAGCTTACTTTATGTAACCCTATATATTTCACACACGGCCACATCAAAATTCAAAATTTTTTATTTTTTATTCATTCAAAAATTAAACAGAATGCCGACAAAAGGACATTAGCAGGGGGCTAATAATTTTATGTGTTCTGTAAAGTGATTTTAATGTGTGTCCTGAGCACGGCCAGCTCTCTTCAGACTCTCCCAGTTTGTAAAATGTGTCAGTGCCTAAGCCATCTTTGTGATTGAATTCCCTCCAGTCACTATTCTGTTGAGAAACTCAGAACTGGCCCTGGCACTCCAGACCTATCTTGTGAGAGTTAAGTAAAGGGGAACATATCACCTCCTTTGACTGCTGATAATGCTCCCCTCTGCATGGCCCACTGAGCTGTTGGTCTTTGCCACTCTTTACCAGCCCCTTGAGCTAAGCAGTTCAAACAGGTTTGAATTCCCCTCACTGCCCATTTAGGCTGAACTTCATCCTTTCTATAAGTGGGGATACTATGATAGACTGTGTCAAAAGCCCTTTTACAATCAATATAAATAGCATTCACACTCTTTCCTTATCCATCAAACTAGCCAAGTCATGAGAGAAAGTTGTCACGTGTGTGAAGCATGATTTGTTCATTGAATAGCAATGCTGCTGTTCAAAATAACTCTTTTGTCTTCAATATTTTGGAAACATTTTCACTATTATTTTCCCTATCTTTTCCCTGGGGTACAGGTGAAACTAACTGGTCTCACTCCCCACATCCTTTTCTTTGCCTTTCTTGAAGATAGCAGACATATGCTTTACTCCCTTCCTCAGGAATCCCTCTCATTTGCCATAATTTTATTGCAGAAATGATCAACAATGTCTTCACAAACACATTGGCCAGCTCCCTTATCACTCCTGCATGTATCCCTATAGGCACTATGGAATTGTGTATGTTCAATGTGTTCATTAATCTGACTTTCCTCTACTGAGGAGGGTCCTCTTATTCATCTCGAGATTTATCCCTTAAAAATGCTCTATCTAAAATCACAGAACACGAGCCCAGGTCTTTGCCTGGCAGCTTAAATTAAGTTCTTCAATTCACTTCCAAGGAAGGAATATACATTGTACGTGCTACAATATACTGATTTTTATCCAGGAATATGGTTTCAGTAATTAGATTAAGCTATGAAAAGATTAAAAAAGAGATCTCAATGGCCACTTTTATTTTTTACAAGAATGCTTGAGTAAAAGCCTTTTTTTGCAGCTTCAAAATTCCCTTTGTTCTTCTCAGATACTTATCTTGCACTGAGGTGCTTTCCAAGGAAGTTTATGTTTGCAGTCCAGGCTTAAACTGCAGAGGCAGCTTTGGAAAGTAAGCCTTGAGCCTTACCAATTGTTTCTTGCCATTCTCTTCTCAGACATAATTTTGATGTTATTTTAAGGTATGCTGTGCTCTGGGAGATTGCAGGAAATGCTGTTCAGTTTTCACTGTTCACTGCTGTTCACTAGTCCACAGGCTAATACCTCCTTGCTACTCTTCCCCTGCATGTGATCTTTTCAGCTGACACCAGGATGGTACAGATATCAGATATCCATTCTCCAGGATTTTTAGATGTAATATGCTCACATAGCTAAAAAGGGGTAGATGCTACAAGTAGAGCAAATGTTTCAGAGACATTTGGCCCAGTTTCAGGCTGTTATTTGGGCTTTCTGTTATTTGGACATTCCTGACCCAATGGATCAAAGAGACAGTTCTCAAAAGGTCCCTTAGTCTTGGTGCCCTTCCCACTTGGCTGCTGTTAGCTTTAAGGAACAGCCACTACTGGCAGAGGAACTTGTTCCAGATCATCACCTGTAGTGAGCCACAAAGCTAAGAACAGATGAATCACTGAGATTGCTAAGTAATGAAATCACTGGCCTTAGAGAGAGGCTCCAGATGGCTCAGAAAGCAAATGTCCCAAATTGGGCTGCCAAAAGCACATCATCCAGGTGCCCTGTTCCATATGTTGCTGCTTCCCAGCTGAATGCCAAGCCCAGTGCTTCACTTCTGATTTTTAAATCCCCATGCAGAACCAGTCAAAGGGGCTGTTTCATTCATATTTTCTGCTTTATTAAATTGGCTGACTGTAGGGGTGATTCATCTTGCATTTAAACATTCTTATCCCTCTGCAATTCATCTAGAAAAAGGCAGAGTGTAATCAAAGACAAAAGTCTCCAAGTATGAGATGGTTTTGTTGGGCTGACGGGATGCCCAGCCTTTAGTTCTGTGCAGGCTGAGAGCAGGGCAGGGGAGTAGTCCAGCTTGCAGGCCAACACAGTATTTGGCATCCTAGACTAGTCTATTCAGCATTTCCCAGATTCCCTTTCTGGAGTCGTGTTTGTTGGCTGCACTAGAAGGTTTTATAATTCTGTATAGCAAAACAGCAGATGTGAGTGGTTGTATGGCAGCCTAAGGACCAAAACCTTTGCTGAAGAGCTATAAATACTGGCTGTCTGAATCAATTCCAGTGGCAATTTGGAAAAAATCAGTGGTGACTCCTGTTTATATTATTTAGATCATTATTTATCAGAGTTTCACAGTTCTACCAATGCATAAAATAATGTCATGTTGAAAAATGCTGTAAAGGCTTCTCTGTTCAACCATTTCAGTTTCTCTGATTTTCTTAACTTTTAACTGTGTTATGTTGCATATTTCCATTGTGACAAGAAAATGTTTTATCTTCTCATTCCCAAAACCAAACCAAGAACTACATCTCCTAATGTGTTTTGTTTGGGTGATGGGATAGGGCTCACCAGCCAGCTTTCATTTGAGGAGATCATGGGCCAGCTTTGTTGCACAAGAGTACACTGAAATTCAAAGTTATTCTACTGCGGTCTGTGGCATTTCACCACTGTAATAATGCAAAATTTGACCTTTTATGTTCTCTTTGCAGGATATGAGGAAGATGTTCTGCTCCCTGGTCTTGAGTGTGGGTTGCTTTTTGAGCTGAGGAGGACACATGCATCAGGTTCCTGTGGCTCGCGAGCTCCCCTCCATCTCTGACATCTGTATGGCCAAGGAGGAGAGCACTACTGGGGGAAGCAATTGCCAAGGGGAATTGAGGAATTGCAGCTTATGTTATAGAGGGATCTAAGCTCACAGATAAAAGCAGTGCTAGCAGAAAAAAATCTTGCCTTCCTTCCAAAGTACTAGGTGAAGAGGGACGTCCAACTTAGAGAAATAAAAAAGGCTCAAATGTCCATAAGCAGCAAGACAAAAACCAAACAGCAGCTCTATACTTATGCCAACTATTTTATATTGGTCAAATATTTTTCTTACAAGAGGCAGCTGAGGAGATCAAGAGAAAGAAGAAATTTTCCTTTTTTCTGTGGAGTCCTGTCTATCCCCAAGGGGATAGGCCTGAGAATCATAGACTGGGTGGGAAATATGGTAAAAATTGGGTGAATGCTCTCCCAAATTTCTCCAATATGACTTTGGAGTGAATACCTATGTCCTTAATCAAGATTGGATGAAGAAATTAATTTTGACTGTGTGCATCCATCCCAGATATTTTAATCAGGGCTCAAAACACAAGGATAATATTATCCTGTTGGCAGGTTCCTACCTAAATTAGGTCTTTCAAAATCTATCTCTGTTTTCTTCAGTCATGATATGAATTTGAAGACCAGAATCCAAAGATTTTAAAGTGGCTAGTGGAGATGCATTCAAAGAATGAGATACTGGATAGAATTTTTAAAACTGATACAGAAAATTCAGTTTTTTCTTTGTCTGTAAAGGCAGAGGCTGGGTTTCAGTTTAATCCTGCATTTTACTGGTTTTTGTAGCCATTCTGGCCTGCCTCTGCACCCACTGGTGCAGGTTTTTTCTGTTTTGCCAACATTTATGATCATGGATTAGGTTCTTTCCTCCTATCAGTTGATGCATAAGGACATAATTAATGACAGTTTGGTTATTAATCCTGCCAGAATAAAAACATGGAGAATCATCTTGTGGGCAGCTGCAAAGTAGAATGTATTTCCTCCTTTCACACATTCAGGAAGTGAAAGTAAAAGACAGAAAAAAAAATTTGCATAGGCCTGTCCATCTCAAGGGAGTGTGTAGGAGGAAATACAGAGATGCAAGGACCTGAGTTTTAAGCAGCTTGCATGAAAACCAGTGATATTGTAAGCTGACATAGATGTAGAGATAATACACAGCCAGGAATTCTAAATAAAAATGTTGACACTTTTCAAGTTAAGGCAAAGCAGTTTCCCAAATTATCAGTCCAGCCCCTTCTGTGGGACATTTACTGGAAACAGATATCAGTCCCTTCTAAGAAATACTGTGTAAGGAACTGCTAAAGTAGACATCATCAAGAAAAAATTTTTGAGTGATTTTTGTCTTATCCTTGGATAGAAAATGAATGCTGTGGCTGTTTAAAAATAATCTCAAAATAAATAAGTTGTTGTATGGGAAAAGGTTCTCATGTCAATGCTTGTTTCTAGGCCAACACAAATCCACAGACATTGTTTTTATCATATAAACAAGATATCTTAGATCTAAACCCAGAATTCTCCCTTTTTATACACATTTATTGAAAATGAAGTACAATTAGGGCAACCAATCATTTTTGTTTCAGAGAAATTTAAGACTTATTAAGTTGGGGTTAAATCAATAAATCAGTGTTTTATGTCTGAGGATATTTCTAACGCAAAACATCAACTGACATTGAAGGCTTGAATTAAAAGTCTCCAGTTCATGGCTGGCTTAGCTGTTTGACTTAGAAGAGACCCAATTCAGACAATCCAATTTTATGGAAAACTTGGCCTTTCCATATTGAGGAGCTAAAATTTTTTCAAAATGTTGATTTTTATTGGATTAGCATGACATTTGATGGTGAAGTCCAAAAGCTTTTACTGGAGTCTACTACAAAGAGAATGGATATCTAAATTTTGTCTTGCCTCAGCAATTCTTTTGCTTTCTTAAATGCTAGGGTGGAGACAGATGGGGCTCGTAGCACATTTAAATGTCATCAGAGTCAGTCTATTTCAGAATAAGCATGAGGAAAGGGAAGCAGAGTGCCTTCAGATGTAGGTCCACTGGGGAGTTTGCTACTTGCACTTCCTTGCTTCTGCATTTCTGAGCTGAGACCTGAGCGGGAGTAGAGTGACACTCAACATTAGACCTATGCCAATAAAAGCTGTATAAATCAACAAAATCTTCACTTAACAGCATGATAAAGATTCATACAGAATTCATCTCTAGGAAGAAAATTTAGTGTACAATAACATTAAATGAGCGAGGGCCAGTTTCAGAAAGAGGAAATAACTTGTTGTTGCTTTGAGGTTGGATATGACAGAAGGTCATAAATTAATCTTGCTTCTACTGCCTCTGTTGCCTATGCCACAGCCCATTAAAGCCAAGCTGGCTGCCTGAGGGTATATATAAGGAGGTAAATACTTCTGGAGAGGAAGATAAATTTTCTAACTCCCCATCCTTCACTTTCCCTGGCAGCAGTCAGTACCATGAGCTAATTCTCCAGAGCTTTCCTGCTTCTCTGTCCTAGGACTAGTGCTTTTCCTTCCCACACCCACCCTTTATAATTTCATTGACTCAAGTGGTCAGTTCTTGCCTGCACAAACCTTTATACACAGAGCAATAACAATCCAGCGACATTTGCACTGCTAAAAAATGTGAGCTGTCCTTGCACCCAAGAGCTTCAACCTGTGTCCAGCTTTACAGCTGAAATGCTCATGACAGAAACAGAGCTTCATCTATGACTTTTCTACAGCCTCCTGGCTGTCATAGGGTCATAAAATAGTTTAGTTTGGAAGAAATTTCTGGACATCATCTTGTCCAAACCCCTGTTCAAATTTTGAGGTTAGGTCCACTTCCAAAGTTGGATCAGATCGCTTAGAGTGAGATCACTGAGTTTTGAAAATGTTCGAGGGAATACTGGGCAACCTTTTGGATGGTTTTACCATCCTCAGTGTGAACAAATTCACCTAATAACTAATGGTAATTTGCTATATTGTAATTGTTCCCATTGCTTCTCAATATTTTGCTAACTACAGACGAGGCAAGTCTGACTCTTCTGTCTATCTTCAAATTACCTTCCTCTTTCCTTCTGGACACACCCAGGTCAGCTTCACCTTGTAACACTTCTAGTAAGCTCACACTTGGTAAATGATTCCCTGATTGTCTAATGTTTTCTTCTGTTTTGGAGAACAAGAGTTAAAAAAGCAACAGGGGGAAAAGGCTTCCTTTCTATGCGGTATGATTGATTTTAAGAACATTTATAATTCTTTCTGATTTAGACAGAGCAAAGAAATCAGATTTTAGAGTTATTCTTCAAGCCAGTTTTTCTCACATAGATGTGTTTTACACTATTCTTTCCCATGGTCATTGTATGCATTGTTATAAAGCAAGCTGACCTTGCATTAACACTTTTTTCTGGGATCTACTGAGCAAGGAGCAAGGATATTTTGTGAGTACAGTATAAATCCCAGCAAAATCTGCAAGCACAAATTTCACAGGTGAATGTTTCACCTTGGGAAATGGAAATAGGCTTTCCCAGAGTGGCAAAAATCCTTCAATGGGTACCAAACAAAAAAAGAAAAAAAAAATAATAATAATAATAATAATATAAAATAAGCTATCAACAGGAACATTAAGGACTTCAGCTGATTTTCAGATCTATAGGAAAAGTTGAAATTATTCCTCATACACAGTGTAGTAAGAAACATCAACATCACTCCTCCATTTCTATAGCACCCAGGCCACAAGAATGAAAGGGTGCAAAGCTGAGAGGCACAGCAAGTGTTTGGCTCCAGGCATAGAGCTTATCATCTTGACTGGGAGATGAGGAGATGGCAGCCAGGTGGCAATACCTGGGCAAATATTGTCATGGTATGTCTGCTCTGTATGGAGGAAAATGATTTCTGACAAAAAAAAAATATCTCAAGCTTCCCTTTTGCTTCCTCAGAGCGAGGAATGGAAAAAAAGCCAGAACTGGCAGAGTGTGTGTGAGCAGGGAAGGAACCCTGCATGAGGAGTGGCACTGGCAGGAGCTCCAGGGCCACCACTGGGACTGGTGATGGAAGATGATTTTTGTTTTTTGGATGGTACCTGCCTCTGCTTCAGTGGTGGGGCTATAAATTGAGGGATGGAATACATGCACAGCTTTTGCCAGAAGAGACTGGATCAGGTTCAGAACCCTTGTGTAGAGTGCTGTGCATTAGATGAACTTTGGTCGCATTCAAGCAGTCTTAAGCTCACTTGCATCACATCTATTAACGTGCAAGCCAGGAGTAAGCTGGTCCAATGTGTGCTCCAGGCACTCTGAAAGATCTCCTCTTAGAGGGTGCTTTACATTTACACACAGAGGGGTACTTAAACTGAATCTTTTTTGGATTTATGTGACCGATTTATGTTTATTTAACTTCAGCTCCTTTGCTCCTCTCTTTGCAAGTAAGTCGAGCGTAATATAAGGAGACCAGAATCTCTCACAGTGTAAATTATGGGTGGGTGCAGTTGGCACTGTCTTCACCTCAGTTTTTAATATAGCTTCTTCAGTTAGCTATGGAAACAGTGTTTTTCCTAAGCTTGTCTGGCAAGCCCCACGTCCTAGTCTCTCTCCTCTTGCAGATGCTGCTAAAGTTTCCACACTCAGAAAAGTTTGGAAGTGTGTCTGTCCGGGAGGAAATCTTGCATCTCCTTGGGGCTGCTTTTCAAAGGCTTTTACCACAGCCGGAAGAAGAACTTTATATGTGAAAATAAAGCCAATTCTTTTATTTTGAACATCAAAATGAATTAAGCATTGGGCTCTGTAGGTGTTCATGAATTTGCAAAAATATTTCTTTCCCATGAAAATGTAGTGGAATTAAAAAGCCAAATAAACACACACCAGAAATCTGTCCTTCACCTCTACCAGTTGCAAACTTTAAAAGCTGCAAAACAGAGTGAGGCCTTTCAGGGTTCACACTGAGAAGTTGTTGAAAAGCGTAACCAAGCATGACTAATGACTACTGGGGTATTTGCATGGATTCTGTTTGCAAGCATCAAGTGTGTGAAACCAGATAATTTGAGGAAAAACGTAAGCAGCACAGACAGGAGCTCAGAATTTAAAAGGCGTGTGTAGTGTAGGATAATCATAGCAACACTACCAGTGTCTCCTGGAACTGGGCAGCTGCTTGGTTGCATCCAGTGAGAGGGAGAGTACATTGTTTTCCTGCAAGGACTGATGTGATTAGAAAGCAAGGAGTAGTAGAAAGAAGATAATCAATGTCATGTATTAATGTTACCTGTAAATTACAAAATGAGTATTTGGCAGTAACCTGCATTGTGAGAGTTGTTCTTTCCACTGTTCGTCACCAAAAAGCATTCAGTATGTGTTCCTTAGTGTTCCAGTCTTCCCTGTACCAAAAGCACTCTGCTCTATAAAATAGAAATTCCAGAGACTTGTCAGGCTTGCACACACCTTATGTCCAGTTGGAGTGAGTGAGAAGAGAGGTGCTCAGATTCTGCTGTGGGCTGGATTCAGCCTCAGGGCAGCTTTAGAAAGCCGCTGGGGCAAAACTGTGATGTTCTTGATC
>VZTB01003976.1:1376049-1413604 GCA_013397245.1 Thryothorus ludovicianus | reverse complement strand
TTTTACTAGTCTATAGCATCCTTTATCTGAAAACTCACCTAGGAAACCAGATTCTATTTCCAGATGCTCCCAAGGAAACACTTGGATAGCAAAGATTTGCAGGCATGTATATGTGAAAAAAAAGAAACCAGCAATAAAACGCCTCCAAATCAAAACCAATGTATCATTTTCTATATCTATTGGGCCAGTTCACCAAAGAAACATTTTTTTATGCTATGCTACAGTGTATCTCTACTGCAAATACTTCATAAGATTTGCAGAACTTCAGCCAGGAAGTCCAATTTTGGGGCAAAATAGAAACCAGTGGAAAATATTTTTCCTTTGAATTTCAACAGAATCTGTACTATTGACTCTGGTCTGCTAGAGTACAACACTGTCAGTGTTACACTTTCAGAAGTGCTATTTATACATTGTAACACTAAGACCTTCTCTGTTTTCTTCACAGGAAATTAGTCTTTCATAATTAATGTCATAAAATGTTACAGCATCACTACTGTAGTAATACTAAAATTAATGGTTCTGAATGAAAATGTTGTCTCTACATTGTTTTCAAATTATTTTAAACAATTCTAACTTGCTGGATAAGGTCTTTTTCTCAGGGTGTTCATTACATAGCCACTGTAACATAGAAATAAATTATTTGTAAAATGAAAAATAATTCTGTTGTTCAAATAAACATATTTATATTGTTTAAAAATTATTTATCTGCTTCTACGTCTTTGTTTCTAAATTTTGTATATGTTGCTTTTATTGTCTTCAACAGAAAAAGGGGTAAGAAAGCCAGGATCAAGACATCAGATATGCTAATAAGGATGTTTGGGTAAGATTTTTTAGTTGGAAATAGGGAAATCTGGAATCCATCTAATTAGGAAACTATCTAAGTGATGATTTATATAAAGTGACGTATTTTGGTGGCCAGAATAAAATCATTACATCATACTTATGTGATCACAAAAAAGAGGCTAAAAAAAATCCCAAAACAACACAAAGTCACCTGATGTGCACAACTACAGATAACATTAAAAAAAAAAGTCTGATAAGCAACTCCTAAGTATTATGCCTAATGCATAGTGTAGTTTTTTAAACATATACCAGTGGTTAATCCAAAACACAGAACCATGAAATATACCTTTTACTACATCCAGAAATGCCCCCCCCAGTTCTTCATTCCAGACACATTGCCATGGCTATATCCTGGGGCCCTATCAAATTCAAACACAGGCCAGGGATCTCTCTACTCCTGTGTGCTGCTCTCCAAGCAAAGGGAACACAGGAGAGAGGCTGCAGGCGAGGCAAGGCATGATGCTGCCAGTCTCTTAACACAACCTATCTGCTCAGAGCCATAATCCTGAAGTAAACCCAAATATGTCATCTGTACACAGCAAAAACACACAAGAGATTATTTAGTTGCATTTTGCTAAATATATATCTTATGTCATTTCTTTAATAGCAAACCACATCCAGAGTACTTCAATTAAAATGTAAATATGAGTAACTTACTTTTATTTCCAACCAAGGCCACAAATGGCTGTGTTTCTGATTCTTCATTCACTTTTTTTACCACATTATACCAATCTTCCAAATTTTCAAAACTCTGGCCATTGGTAATATCATAAACCAAAAGAACACCCTAAATAAAGAGACATGTTTAAAATGTTACAAATTGTAAAATAATTTAACATGGTAAGATTGCATCAGTCTTAAGTTATCATTGTCATAAAATAGAGCATTAACAAATAATGGCATTGTATACTTCAAGGATCAGTTAAAGGAATTATAAATTTCTATACAATACACATTATCACAGTATTTGTCCTGCATTTCATGTGTTCCAAACTCATGTTTCAGAAAAAAAAGGCAACATAGTCAAGAACACAATTAGTTATATCAGAAATATTGCAAACTGCATGTTTTATGATAAACCCAAAATAGCACTTCACACTAATAGGAAGATAAAAATTACACTGGAGAAGGACTTTTATTTTAACTAATATTAGTTGCAGTTTCAATGTTCCCTTTTATGGAAAAAAAAAAGGCAGTTCAATTTTATATTTCTGCACATTGTCTGTCATGTTTCTGCTCTCTTTTGGGGATAAAGGCCAGATTCCATTCCTTCAGTGCTGTAGAAGATAAGTAAGAAACATTGGCAAGCTTTAAACTTTTAAAAGAGAACATAAAGACATGATGAGAACTCAAAAGGGACTCCCATATATTTCAGAGGTTTTGAGCAAAGCTACAGGTGACAAATACTCAAAGCAGACACTGCTGACAATTCCTCAGCACAAATACCCAATATTATAAAGCACAGTCTATTAACAGTCCAAATGTCATCCCCATTCCCTTCACTATTCTAAGATCAGCTCCTAGATCTTATTGAGTCTTCTGCCCCTGCTTTGCACTACACCCTAATAAAGTCAGTATCTTGTAAATGAGGAATAAAGTCAGAATTGGCTTCAGTCATGCTTATTCTCATGGAGTTCACACCTGGCAAAAAAACCCTACATCCGTACACTGTATCTCACATGAAATTTTCACAAATATTCTGAAAAAACATTATGGTCCATACAAAAATAGCTGGGTCAATGACCTACTATCAGTAGAAAAGACTTGTCAAGTTTCTTTCAGGCATTTGTTGGGGCCCAGTTTTAACTGATAGTTAAAAGGAGTGCCTTAGATCATAAGGAGTGCCACAGATCACAAAACAGAGTGTATGCTTAATAATTTCACATTTGACAACAAACTTGTATAGACGGGAAGACTATTTGAGAAGAGTTTAGATTTTATGAAGAAAAACAGTGTAAAAATAATAAGACACAATTCAATAAATACCATGACAAGTTCAAAGGAAGCAATAATCAAGTGCATAATAGGAAGCATCTGGCTTTGTAGCAGGTTCCATATAACAGGATCAAGGAGTAACAGCTCACAGCTGAAAATGTTGAGCTTATTTTGCAAATATCATGCTGGCATAAAACATTCCAGGTAAAATAATGCCCCTATCTTTGGACACTTGACTGTCAAGAAAGGGTACACTAGAAGAAACCAGTAACAGTATCATAGGTTTGGAAATCATGACTGACATGAAAAAAGTGAGGAAAAAAAACTGTTTTAACAAACGTATGGTGATGCTGGTAGAAGTTTTAAGAGAAGGTAACAGGAGCTCTCTTTGTATATGCTTTTATACAGTTTGCAGAAGCCACTAAATTGGGAAGACCAGCCAATGTGCCCGAGGGCAGGGTTACCACAAAGGAGCATGCAGACATGTTCAAGGAATGGGTGAACAGGAAGCTTTCACATTCAACAAGGATAAGGCAAAGCCCTGCAGCTGGGAGGGAATGAACAATACAGGCTGAGGGGAGCAATACAAAACTGGATGGGCAGCAACTGAAAACAACCTGCAGGTCTTGTCAGACAGCAGGTCAAATCCATTCCAGCAACTTTCTCTGGCAGCAAGGATGGCCAACATGATCCTGGGCTGCATTAGGAGAAGTAGAGCCACCAAGGAACTTTTCTACTCAGCACTTGTTGGATTGTATCTAAATGAACACATCTGGTCAGAACACATCTTTAGGCCCCTTAAGACATCAGAAAAGTGGAGTAACTTCAGCAGAGGGCCAGCAAGATGATCAGAGGCTGATGCACTTGTTTTATGAGGAAGAGGTGAACAAACTCAAATTCCTCAGCATGGAGAGGAAGCATCTCAGGGAGGAGCCTTCCCATACCCATGAGGAAGCAATGAAGGAGATGGAGCCAAGCTCTTCACAGTAGTGCATGGCAGGATAAAACAGTGGGCATAAGCTGAAATTAGAGAAATTAATACCATATCTAATGAAAAGTTTTTTCACCATGAGGAAAATAAAGCAGGTTGACCAGAGGTTTCTCAGTCTCCATCCTTAGAAGTCTACAAGCAGGAACTCAATAAATCCTTGAGTAGCCTAGTTCCATCTCTCAGTTGACCCTATTTAGGAAGTGTTTTACTACCAACCTCCTGAAAGTTCTACCCTGAACTTTCTTACCAATCTGTGACCAATACACCACGGAGCGATGGGTTTAACTCACAGCAAGAAGATTATAGCAAGGGTACATACTGAAAACAACCAAACAAAACAAAAAAAACCACCTATGGAGACTGTAAGAATAGCAAAGCTCTGAAATACACAACTTAAAACAGTCATCAACACTGAAAAATTTTTGAAGGTTGCTAAAAGTCATTACACATGGATAGCTTTGAAGGAGGGCAACAGATCCTACTGAGATCTTCCAACTCCTTCATTCTTATGACAGCAATACCAATCTATCTCATTTCCTCCAAAGTTATCAACTCCTTGGCAAACTTGAGTTCTTGTTCCTTATATTTATATATATATATTGTTATTAATTTCCGAGGAACAGCTTTCATCAGTTCTTTCAAGGAAATTAAGAATTATGACACCCAACTTTCCCCTTGCTATCTTTCCTTCTTTACTAATCAAATCTATTATTAAACATCCACTTCCCTCTTCCAATTTTGGTGCAATTTGCAATTTATTCCTTAATAACTTGCATGTCTAAGTTAATCTCAGTTAATTTCTCCTGACTATTTTTATAACTTCCCACATGCCTGAGCACATACGTTATTGTCTCACAATCTAAGTTTTGCTCTAGGAAGAGCATACTCATGTTATTAAATGCCCAGTGGAAAAGAAACACAATCTAAAGGATAGGTATGGTAAAGATTAAAAAACAGGCCAGCCATAATGCTGAAAGTTGTAAATGAGAAAAGAGCACACAGCAATGCACCTTGCACCAGCTGTTGAGCTCTGTCACCAGCTTGCAGAAGAGCAGATTATTTAAACCATCTTCAGCACGAACCAGAATTCAATGGAGAAAAAAATAAAGTGTGAGCATTTAAGGTTAGCCAACTCTTTCTAACCAATTCTTCATCAAAATTCTTCCCTGCTTCATGTCCTCTAGACAACTGTACCTACCCCTTTGGATGAAAGGGTGTCCACAGTGGATTTACCATCAAAGAAATAATTTAACAAAGTTTGCAACTAGAGCTGACCTAACTTCCTTTTAGTCCCTTCCACTGTGATCTAAAACACTGCTTCTAAAGCCCATTCTTTTCTTAAACATTTTTTTTAGTCTTGTCAATATTTGCTGCATTTAAGAAACAAAAATGGCAGGTATAACACCATACAGATGCAAAAAAAGACAGCATGGTATGCAGATCAAAGAATACTTTCTGCTTAGACTTTCACCACAACAACTTAGCATGATATAGATAATTAATGAAGGACTAGTCACAACTCCATGGCTAAAATTTATTTCACCTTTTTCTTTTACTTAACAGAGAAATACCATAATTGCTTTAAAAAAAAAGACATCATATTTTCCACAAATTTACAGTATATGGAGTACAGACCAAGTAGACAGCATAAAAGTTGTTGTTTCCCGATTATGTGTGAGGAATTAAGGAGGAAAATTAACACTGGCATTTTTACACAAAAGTACTGTATTTCCCTGCCATGAAAAAGGTTTGAAGCCCATGGTAGACGACATGCCAAGAACAGCACTTTGATTCTCTGGTCTCCAGAAACAGTCCCTGCTTGCATAATTACACTCTAGTAAGAGAGACATTTTGCCTACATTAGTGCATATGTGAGTGCTTTTTGTTTTGGAATTATAGAGCATTTTCAAAAATAGGTCACTGGAAACTGAAAATATTGCAGAAATTATTTGCTGCTCCCCAGAGAAAGTAGAGTCTGCAGTACTCCTATTAACAGCAAATTTATGATGTAACATATGCCAGATCTTAAAGATAATTTAAACTAGATATGTGGGTAGGGGCAGCAATTACAGTGGGAGTGCTTCTGAAAGATTTACCACACTAACAGCAGCAGCGTTATTTCAACACTGAAGTGCCAGCATGGAAGTGTTATAACCAGGCAATATATTTGTACAGATAATCAAAATTTAAGACGTGCAAAGTTTGTGTCAAGATCTGTCACAATAAAAGGAAGCTCGAGAAAACAATAATTAAAAACACATGTTTTCTTCATTTATCCTCAGCTACCCTCATCCTATGACTGACTTTTGCATCAAGGAAGTAAACTTTCATATTTTTATTACTATTATAAAATAAGTCAGGCCAAAATTCTAGAGTATTTTTTTCTAGTTCAGAATATTAATTTCGTAAAGAGCAACTTAATTGTTGCAGAAATGTACAGACAAAAACAGTGTTTTGCAAATGAAAGCACCTTACAGTCCACACATACTTAACCACTGCTGTCTTTGCTGATACTGAGGATGTGCTCACTCAGTTACATGTGATTAAGTTGCCATAACTGAATGATTTACTCTCTATCAGTACAGCTGTGGCAACTGACTACACAATTACTCCCAGCATCTCTCAATTCTGAGATAAATGTCGGTGTTGATTATTAACACCTTTTATTCATAAAGAACAGAGGGCTCTTCTTTTTCCCACAGCTTACAGAGTCCTTCTGCCCCACCACTGAAATTCAGCTACCAAGATGGGATGCAACAACTGCATTGTTCTAAATGAGCAATATCAGAGGAAAAAATGAAAAATGTGCACAGGGAAAGCAACTGCTTCATGACAGCAAATTGCAATTTCTCCGACTGCAACCAACGCAAGTTCTCCTGCTCAAATCTGCCATTCTTATTTTAAAATGTGGCACAAGAAATAGGGAATCTCGATCAAAATATAGCATCTAAACAGTAACCTAACAAAAAAATCTATCCTAGAGAATTGATTCATCTCTCATTAGAGAGAAAGAATTCTCCAGTGGCAAGTGTTTGCAGTGAAGTATTGATAGCTCCACTCACTCTTGTTGATACCCTGATCAAATTCCAACCAAAATGAAGTCAACTGTAAATCAGTATCTCTTCTGTTGCTGGAGATTCTCTAAACTTCCATCTCCAGCTGGCCATAGGATTTTAGAAGTAGGCCTACCATACACATAGATTTCTGAGCACAAAATTAGGAATCCAGCAGCTTATGATTTCTGAATCTCACAATGATCAGATAGATGGAAATCTACACAAGGCTACGGGCATCTGCAAATATTGGATAAAGGCACAACACATACTATAGGTATGCTACAAACAATTCCACACATGTACTTTAAATCTGAATTGAGATTTGAAGAGTACAGAGACAAACACAATTTCTGCAACAGATCCAAATCATCTGCTTTATCTGTATCTGTACAGCTTGTGTACTTTATAAAGATGTTTAAAATCCCAGCTGCACCACACATGCTGACCAAGTGTAACACATCATAGGCACATACACTTTTTTTGTAGCCAACTTTCACTCGAGTTACTTCAGTATTTTAAAGGCTCTATTGCCCTAGGGAACCTCAAACTGAACATAGTACTCCAAATGTAGTCTCAATAATGTCAGAGAGCATGATATTCACTTTCCTTGATTTGACTACTTCATTCTTACTAACACAGCTCATTACTCAATTAGCTTTTACTGTTGCAAGGATGCATTGCAAACTCATGTTCAACTGTTTTTCACCTCAATAAGACATCCATCCAAGAGCTTTTTCCTCCAAAGCCATTTCACAGAAGGACTGAGGTTGGAAGGGACCCATAGAAGTCATTTGGTTCAATGCTTCTGTTCAAGAAGTTCATAGCCAGCTGCCCAGGACCACGTCCAGATGGTTTTTGAGTATCTCTGAGGATGGAAACTCTACAACCTCTCTGGTCAACTTGGTGCCTGTTCTTAGTCATCCCCACAGTAGAAAACATGTTTCCTGGTGTTCAGAAGGAATCCTCCATGTTTCAGTTCGTGCCCATTGGTCTGATTCTGTCAACAGACACCAGACAAAAAGCCTGATTCTCTCTTCCTTGCATCCTTCCTGCATGGTATATATATATAGATTAGCCTTCTATTCTCCAGGTTGAACAGTCACAGCTCTCTCAGCCTTTCCTTGCTGGAGAGATGCTCCAGACTATTTACCACTGCACACTCTCCAGCTAATTCCCAGCTGTGTAAGATTACTCTGTACCAGGTGCAGAATTTGGCATCTGTCACCAGCCAATCCTCACAAGGTCTCTGTCAGTCCACTCCTTCAGCTGGTCATGGTTTCTCTCAGGGGCAGCCCTACCCTCCAGCACAGCGACCACTCCTCCTCAATTTGGTGCTATTCAGAAACTTAAAAACAATGTTTTGTTCCATTGTTAAAAGAATTAGTAAATGACACAAGGCCAGTACCAACCCTTAAGAAATAAAATCAGGCATCAGTAAGACATTGAGCTATAGACCTTTAAATCCAGCTGTCCATTCAGATTTTCAGTAAATTTATAGTCCACCCATTCTACCTGTATCTCTACACATTGTAATAATATTATGGGAGATTATGTCAAAGGCCCTGCTGAAGTGAAGATAAATTAGATCCACTGCTCTCCTCTCCACAGAGCTAACCCTCTAACCACAGACAGCAATCAAGCTGGCTGTACACATTTTACCCTCACCAACTCCATGCTAACTCTTCCCAATTACTTTATTGCTGTTTTGTTGTCCATTTACAGAAATTTTTATCCATATTTAAAAGGATTTTCCTTTATAAATACTCGTACTTGTTCTACTTTGCCTTTCCTGCTTTTCTTATAAAAGGGTACAGATGTTCAATATGAAATAAGCTTATGTCTAGAAATAAGCTGAAAGCAGTGCCTTTCCAAGCTATTCATGGCATTTCATGAATAGATGAAAATAGAGGCAGTTTTATGCATCTTTAACAGGCACTGTTACAAAGCTAATAGAAAAGTGTGTTAGAACTCAACTTTGATGGTAAGAAGCCTCTTACAGACAATGGCAATACATGCCAATACTGGGAGAGAAAAATCACTAGTCCATTTTAAAAAATTAAGGTTAAAAGTAGGACTGGACAAAAATGAAAGAGATTGGATGAAGGGGCTTTTTATTAACGTGTTCCGAATGACTAAAAAAAATCAAATTTTAGTCTTATTGATATCAACTGTTTATGCAGTTTTGGGCACTGGTATCAACTTTTTGACCTGCTATTTTTGGTAAGAAACTCCTAAGTTTATCACCAAATTCAATACAGACAAAGCTAATAGCCTTTTATTTCCCTCATTAAATTTACTTTGGACATATGGCAACAATTTGTGATTAATCAAATTCCCTCTGACATGGAAGCCACTTTCTCCTATTGCTTGGTAGATCTGTAACAGGTCAGCTAATCGTTTTTTATTAAAAAAAAGAAAAAAGAATATGCTATAAAACAGATGCAACAGCTAAAAACATTAACTTTTCTTGAAAGTGACAAAATGTTACATTGACGAGTTTTTCTGTATCCAATTAACTAATAAATCCCAATCCCTTTCATTAGCCATTCCTGTTTTGTATAACAATATTTAATAGCACATGTCATGCCTATTGTTCTCATTACAAACTCCAAATTAAGGAAAAGAATACATTTTAGGATCACTCATGCCATGAAGTTTGGCATTTATAATACATTCTCCTAAATCATCTCATGACTCAAGACATATATGTAATACTTAGCTCTTAATCCTACCATCCACTTTAAGTTGCTTAGTTACCCTGAAGATAAACTTAATTTTCATTGGACAGGAGTTCTGCAAAAATATTTAGCTACCTGGTTGTCTCCTTTTGTTTGCCCTCTTATAGTTGCATGTATGAGTTTAATGGTGTAGGATTGCTCTTAATTTCCTCCTTCTACCTTTTCCCCCCAGGAGGCAGCTGTTCTGAAAGCAGCCACTCTATCTACCATGTGGATATCCAAATAGCCTTTACTATTTACTGTGATTGCTTTTCTTAACTCAAGACACAAAGCCTGGAAACAACCATCTGTTCTTGGGAATTATTCAGTTCTGTAAAGGCACACACTTGCTTTGCTTTTTATGTCAGCTCTAAAAGATTAGCTACACACCAAAATAAAAGTAGCATATTAATATCAATTAAGTTTAGATTGAACAGACATGCAACATTTTTGAGATTTATGAAGCAATCAACTAAAAAGCTATATATAATGTATGTATGTATAATTTTAAGAACAAAGTTTCAATTAATTTTATATCATGCTATAGGTACAATTATCAGCATTTCTACTGTACCTGTGCTCCATAAATATATTTATCCAGCATTTTGCCTCCTATCGTTTGTCCTCCTACATCCCACACTTGAAGAGTAACATTCAAATTTCCTGGAAAAAAATTATACAGATATTGTGTAACCTGGAAAATTTAAATACAAATATAATCAACAACAATAGCTTTTAACAAGTATACAAGAAATAGGAACTAAATTTCAAAACAAAAATGATTGTACCATCTGGGAATAAAAGTCATCTGTGTCCAGCTAAGCCATTAAGATACAGTAAAACTATAGCTAGTTATGAACGTATCTAATATTAACAGAAATAATTGGAATTGTATAAAGTATAACACCCAGAGTAAATACACACTACTTAATATCCTACAAATCATACATATTCTGCAAGACAAATCAGCAACTCACATATCAGAAATACACAGAGAAAGGTATGGTACCATATACATACAAACATATTAAAGTATAATTTCTTACATTTTGCATGGAACAAAATGTTTTCAGAACTGTACAGATTTCCAGGGAACACCAAATTCTAACAGCATAAGGACTGACAAAACTTTTCCTAATCCACATACAACTCATATGACACATGTTAATACAAATTCTACACACTCACAAATAATCACAACTGCCCATTAATTTTACTCCTGTATTTAAAAAAATGCAACAAATTTCACATCACAATTGCAAATCAAGTAAAAACAAACACATTACTTTGGCTTGCTAACATATATTCTTAATTCAACTATTTTATGTAGCTGACAATCTGATTTTACTCCACATGATTCATTCAGCTGTAAATTTATAACTGACACACTTGCATTGGTTACAGAAGGGAATGTGCTCCACAGAAATGTACCACAGGACCACGTGAAAATAACCAGTAAATCTTAACTATATAGCTGAATATATGCTACTCATGGTATTACATATACAACATTATATTTTTATAATGCACCTTGCTTTCATCTGGTTAAAAGAGAAGCTATCCAAAACTGCTACCTTGGTCTCAAAAACACAGAGATGAATGTGAAACAGTACTACTAGGCTACACTGACTTTTATGTAATACCAAAAGAACTTCTGCAAGGAGTTTAGAAAACACATCATAAACACCCCAGTTCAATAAAGACAACCTTTTATAATCAACAAAAACTTACTTGTCTTGATAGTTCATATATCATGTATTAATTAATTAATTAATTATTTTTAAAGCTTAGAACATAAATGATCGTAAACAATGCAGGAGAGTCTTCCATAAAGCACCTGGCATGGATAAACTAGTGCAGTCTGAAAAGACTGTACACCCTCAGGGGGTAAACAAACCATACAGGCTCAAAGGCTCACCATGCTACAGTGTTCTACCCCTATGTATTCTGCTGGAAAGTCACTCTGTCATTCATGTCAGCTACTATGTAAGAAAAAAAAAAATCTTTATAAATATTATCACTTTCAGTAATTTTCAGATGCCTAATTTTGTGTTCAAGTGCTCTTAGAAGTTTCAACTGGATTTTTCCTCCTAAGAAAATAATTATGCACAGCATACTGGCTTTAGTATCTGTGTAACTGCAAGGAATGACCTGAGAAATTTTAGTGCAGTAAGTTACATTCAATAGTCTAACTATGACTGCTCAGCTAAAAAATCTCCTCTGAAATTATTTCATTAACAACACGGAAAAAAGAAATGAGGGAAAAAAAGATTGGTATGTTCATCTGAGGTGAACTCCTCTTAAATTAGGACTTCACTAACTATGAAATTCACACTGATCATTTCCAGTGCAAAATGCTTCATTTTCTCTTTTTTTTCAGTTAGGTTCTGTAATATTTGCTTTGTGTTCAGATTGATTCTGGGGGAGAAAGAAGGATGTTAGGATTATTCTGACAAAGGGAAAAGCTGCAGGCAATTTACCTAGCAAGTATTTAATTAACAGGGATAGCACATGAAGTCCTCTGTAAAATGTTTGAAATCTTTTATTTTTTCAACTTAACAGGAATATAAAAACTAGAGACTTACAACAAACCAGAAAGAAACCATACATAATAAGACAGTTCTTATAAATAGTCTTAACACTCCAACAAAAATAATGCAAGAATCCCATCAAAATAACACGTAATACACCATTAAGGAATGAAAAAACCCCAGCACTCCTTTACTGTGTAGAAAATGCACACAAGTGCAAAGCTGAAACATGCGAGGCAGCACAGTGCAGGTGTGCAGATTGCTTCTGGCACGAACTGAAGCCACTGGGCTGCTGCAGCAGTGACCCTGCAGGAGCACACTTGGGGTACTGGTTAACCTTACTCAAAGTGCTGCTGCACAGTCAAGACAGAACTAAAAACACAAGTCTGACCACTTCTTACACCAACGATTTAAAAAAAATCCTTTTAACAGAAGAATCCTGTTTACTGAACTGCACCCACAACCTCCCAAGAAGTATACAACCATGGCTCCTAACAAGCTCTATCAGCAGACCCTCTCACTAACAGATATGCTATTTAAGCACTAAAACCTACACCATGGGTGCATCCAGACTATACAAGATTCTGCATCAATAAATATAATGAAACGGATTTGCACTTTAAAAAAAAGTATTTTGAACAAACTGCATGAAGTGAATTTGTCATGTAGAACACCAGACATGATGAACATTGAACACATTCAAAATTTATAAAAGTATTTCTGATTTGTATTAAACTCTATTTTTTATCATATACTTCAAAATATCATTTTCACTGCAAAACCGCATTAGTTACTAAAATAACTGGAGACAAATGCCACATTTACCTTAAAAAATAATTTAAAAAAATAAAAGTTAAAAAACTCCATAAAAAACAGAAAAACAGTACTTTATTTTGTAGGTTATAATGTATTTCAATGTGGCTTAATGTAAACTTCTGTGCAATTCTAGAAATCTGTAAATTTAACTTCTGGAATCTTTGCTTACATTGAAAAAGAAAAAAATCAACTACTGAACCACAGTTGTTCATCAATTCTCCTACTGAGTGAGAGAAATTGAGTATTTTCCTTCTGATACACACAATTTCTGTGCAGTGGTATCAATTAACCTTTCAAGTAAGCATAGCAGCTCTGCAAACCCAGAACTAATCAAGAAATTAGAAAAATCCACTTACTAAAGTAATGCTTCCCATTCCAGTATTTAGAAATGTTACCTCCCTCCCTCTCACTCCCCACGACTAGTCCAGTTTACCTATAAAACAGAGAGCCAAATATACCTAAACACATATATAGGCATAGGCAAAACCAGAATGACAACCTACAGAAAATCTTTCTTCCTGAATATGAATACAAATCCTACTGTTTTGAGGAAAACAGATGTACAGACTTCTTGGTGCTATTTTTACCTGCATTCTGATTTTATTACAAAATAAACTGTGAATGAATGAAATTCACACACAAAATAAACTATGAACAAAAATGAATGAAGCAATAGTTGATAATTTTCCAAATTTTCTACTCAACAAGAATATTTATAATCCCAGTAATGTACTAATAGCATTTGTATGCTTAACAGCTGGAAAAAGCCTTGCAAAATACAAGTTCTCAGCATGCACACTGCATGATTTGTGTACACATTCCACTTGCAAGTACTGCTGTTAAGTATTATGTACACTGGTATTTTTAGAGGCAAGAGCAGGACAATAAAAAAATTATTCTGTTGATTTTATGGAGAAGTAAGCACTGGAATTTGGTACTTTATCACTCTACTAAAAAAAGTACATACTGAATACTAAAAAAGTACAGCAAAATGGCCAAACCAAAATAGTGAACACAGGAATAGTCTGAAAAGATTATTCTGTTTCACTTAAGAAAACATATAAACGTAATCAAGAAATTATTTGCAATGTAATTTAAACAAAGGAAAATTTCAAGAACTCCATATATTTTCTTAAAACTTCAGGTTACAGATAAAATGCTTAATTTCTGGGTTTGCTTCCCTCCTCACCCTTCACAAGAAGGCAGAACTACAGAACTTACATCAACTTTAGCAGATCTCACTACACCTTTTAATAATTACACCTATTTTTTCTAACTTCTGATTTCTGAATCCACAAGTAAATGTTTTTAATTAAATACTTGCATACTTAGAATATAAGCACACACAAATCAGTGAAAAGATGTATTTCAAACCCCAATTGTCCAGAGACAAACTTAACCAGCAATTATTCTTTTTTAATTATTTCTTTGCATTTTCCATGCAGTGTGCTGCAACTGGCATCTAAATAGTTTCTTTGCCGTGGTGAAGTGAAACATCTTGAATGCTCAAACTGTACTTTTATGAGTGCCAAGGGACCCTAAATTTTAGTGGTCTATTAAATGCCAGCAATTTCATGCTGCCTTGCATAAAACAGCATTCACATATCACAGCACTGCGAGTCCATAGCTGCATTATGCTTCTCTCACACAACTCAAATATGAGTTGTGTATTTCATTAAAAAAAATATATATTTCTTTCAAAACACAGATACTTTTTCAATTAATTTGTTTAAAGTTCCATTTCATTGTTGTGTGTTACACTATCCACATGGAAAGTGAGTGCACTCAAGCAGGGATAATAAAATTCATCAATACAGACAGCACTTCTTTTACTTGAATTCAGTGTTTTACTTAGAGACTTAAGCTGCAAATGCATAACTCTTTGACACCTGGCAAGAATGTATGAACAAAATTTTCTCCAAACAACCTAATTTACTTTGCCATAAAAATCACTGCATTAAGCTTATTTAGTACATATTACTCTGAAGAATCTGTTTCTGCAAGTCTTGCTGCCACCCAACCTTTCAGTGTTAGTTTTTTATTCTCTTACCTGGCAATAATATCCTTCTCAAGAAGAAGTCCAGTCCTATGGTTTGTTTATACTGTTTTCCAAAGGTTTCTTGAGCAAAACGTGTAGCTAAGGATGTCTAAAACAGAACAGTATCATATTAAATTATCATTTTTAATAGCAAGAAATTTTATGTTAAACCAGAAGTATGAAATACAGTTAAGCACTTTTTAAATCAATGAATGCTAACAGTGTTCATGGATTTGGATTGACAAGCACTCCAGTCAGTTTCAACATAATAACAGGAGGTGGCAAAGGCTACTAATTTATGCCAAAAAAAAGCAAGGTGCATATTTGCTTTGATTTCAAAAATATTCTAACAGTCCTATTACAAAATATGATACAGATTTGAAGGAGGTATCATGGCATGCTCAAACTGACACAAATCTAGGTGACACTGCCTGTACCTGAAGATCTTACTATTTTTAAAAAGCATTCGTTTCCAAAACAAGGGTCTTCCTTTGATAAAGAACACCATGATCCCAGACCAACTTTCTAGGAGAGAATAAAATCCCACAGGGGGCTCCTAAATGTAGCAAGATTTCTGCCATTATACATCAGTTTCAGGATTAGGGATTACAGGAACTCTAAAATAGGAAGAGTACTTTCTTGCACACAGAAAAAAAAAATTAAACTCACATTAAGAACGCGCATTTACAGAATCATTCCCTTCAGCAGAACTTTAAAAATGTATTTCTTCTATTGGTATTCTGTGGATTTATGAAAGCAAACCAATACACTGTTGACCTAATAATCTTCTACTATATACAGCTGAGAGGATACACAACTAGCCTAGGCAAACTACAGAAGCAAGACATTTATATTCTGTCAGTAGCAACTTAGTAGCAATTTAAGGTCTCAAGACAAAATAAAGGGGTGGGGGAAGAAAAGGAAAGAAATAAAGAAAGGTCACAAAAAAAGTAAAGGAGAAAATAGTGGTACAGTCATAAATAATACAAAAGTATTATTTATATATAGTATTATAAGTATTTTGTATATAAGTATAGTGTATATAAGTACTATTTATATTTTGTATTGTGAAAAAATACTAAATATTAAAACTTATAAAATCCAACTAACATCAAATTAGCGTACACTTAAAATCTCTTGTTAACATGACATTTGTAAATAAAAATACAAATTAACTACAGAAAAAAATTTAAATATTTCTTTACCTATGTAGAGAAGGAAAAACACTAAGAGGTTTACAGAACCCTTACACTGTCTGAGAAAACTCAAAACAGGCCAGAAGGGATTTTTCTTGCCAGTTTTCCGTTCATCAAGACGTGAAGAGATGAGTCACAGCAATTGTTACCAGAAACTGCTGTTAAGAGCACACTCAGTCAAAAATGCAATAGCAAAATTACGCCAATAGCTCTGAAATATGAGAATAGGCAAGGTCCATGAATAGAAGGTTACAACAAAGATTGAAATTAGGTTTATGTCAAATGGACACAGAAAAAAAGTCCTTTTTTTGCATTAAAACATGATCACCAGAGCTCCAGCATTAATGCTCTAGTATGAATAGTTGAATAAATGTATGCAAATATTTATTCAACTATTAGAGTTCCTATAAAGTAAATAAAACAAGATTTACTGTTTTCATGTTTCTATATCATATTTATATTCCTATCACTGTCATATATATAATGAACTATATTTTGATATCTGAAGATATGTTTAGGAAATAATCCAATAAATCAATGTTAGTCTATGGCAACATTTTTATTTACTTCACTGAACTCAAGCCTCAAGAGGATTAAAAATAAAAAAACAAATGGGGAAAAAAATCAAGTAAACTAGAAATAGCATGAGTATGCTTATATATTTATATCCCTGTGGAAAGGGGGAAGACCACAGAGGAGGAATCGTGAGAAGATTCTTCTGCCTTCAGCTATGTGACAGTAACAATAACAACATGCAGAAAATAAAATTCAATACAGATTCAGACAGCATCGAAAGAGTCAGTAGAACAGACATTTAATCCCAATAATTAGCACATCAAGATTACAATGACATCTCTAATCTGTCATGTCCTTAAAGATGAAGACGGGAATAAGATGACTGCAGGAATACACTGTTCAGTCTTCTTGAAATTTTCTTTTCTGGAAAATCCACTAGTGCCTGGAGTACAGATTCAAGGACAATCTGACTGTATCATAGTATTCTACATTCTCCAACACACTAATTTAGATCCTCATTAAATAATGAAGCACTCCCTTTTTGTTTTAAAGGCTCAGTAAATACTAGTTTATCATTCTGTGACACCAAATATCCCCTGAGGACTTCTAGGGCTGTCAGTAAAAAATGACACACATTCAATTAACAGCCAATCTCTAAAAGCAGCAAGTAATCAACAGCACGGCAAAACCCTCTTAAACAGGTTTTCTCCACTGTGCTCTTGAATGCAAAGGAATTTATAGCACAAAATCACTGACTAACTCCTTTTTAAATTTTTTCCTAATAAATGTTAGAGCTCAAGGAGGGTGTAGGATTACCAGTCTAGGGTCCTCTATTTATTCACAAAACAAGCATTTATCCACAAAATGCTAAGAGCAACAGTTCAAACTTCTTTACAACAATAAACAAAGAAGTTATGTCAATGCATATTCAAGTGCTTCTACAATGCAAATACTCCCTTCAAATCCCAGAAGTGTTCATTGCTGTGCTTGCCAGAAAAGATTTTGCTCTGCAGTTTTTACCTGAGGAAATGCTGAATACAATCTATATAAGAATTAATAAAAGCTGAATAGTGGTTCAGTAGAACCATTTGTAAAAATAAATAATTAATCAGTGACCACTTTTTAAAAGGTTGCATTCCACACAATTCCACCCCTTAATGCTGGGGTCAAGGAACAGTACAATAGCATGAAGGCCTTTGTTCCTTTGCAGCTCTACTAAGACAACCAGGCCATCAACTGGCATAGCAGAATTTCCAGTAAAAATTCCATCAGTTTGGAAGACTCACACACCTGCCTTAAATGCTTCCAAGTGAATGTCAACATCCTATTCTAAATATCAATATTCTATTGAAGGTTGGTGTTAAAAAAAGCCCTGCTTAAAAGAAGAAAACGTCTTTGGGCTCTAACGTACAGCAACCAAAACAGCAGTAAAAAAAAAAAAAATACAACAGGATATTTGGGATAGTTTTTTTTGAAAGAAGCAAAGATGGAATTTAACCTTACATGAAAGGCATGAGAGTTCCTTGCTTCTATTTTTCAAAGTCAACAATTCAGCATAAACTGCCGACATGCTGTTCCTAAATACCTACATAATGAGTAAAGAGGAAAAAAAGCAAACAATATCTATGAAATAAACTAAAAAGTCAATAAATTGAAAGGAAAAGTGAACAAGAAATGACAACCAGCTCTAACAATGACTATTCACCAGGGCAACCAGAAACTTGTACAGAAAACCCCGCCAATGACAACTCTTTGAGTAAAGTCCTATAGAATTAAATTTTGAGAAAACAGTGCCAAAGTGTAGTATCATAGTTGTAAGAAAGAAAACTAAGCCCAAAATCCAATTAGATGCAAGCACATAGTTCTGAAGCCATGAATTTCCATTCACATATGAACTTCAGCCACTAATTGAAAATCTACTTTCCAAAAACCACGTGTATCTATCCCTTCCCTCACTCCCCTCCAGAACATGAGTGCCATTATCCAAGCACAGCTACACTCCTCCCTCAGTCATGTCCTATCCTATTGGCAAGAATTTTAGGACAAACAAAACTAAAGCAAACACTAAGCCAAATAATGTTTTAACTACCATAAAAACACATAACTGTCCAAGCTAATGTCCTTCCATCCCACTGCTAACTACTGATGCAACTTTGTTCACTGAAAAAGAGAAAATTATCATAACTTTTGACGTAGATCTCTTTGGTACAGCTAGGCCAATCTGCACAGCACACTTCATTCAATTTTCCATTTGCAACACTCAACAGTGACAACAATATTTTTGTCACCATCAATGACGTTTTTGAGCCCAAGTGTAACAAGACAATTCAGAATTGACACAATGCTTAAAAATCTGGTGTCCTAAAAAATCCCAAAGTAAGCAGGACACTACTGTTTATGCCAGCCTATGTTTTAGCTCCTGTAAACTCATGTACCAGCCTGAGTATTCATTCTTTCATTTTCATTATCCATTGTTAATAGAAGGAAAAGGTAGGATATTTCTGCTACCATACTCTAGTTCCAGCTACAACAGACAGTAAATACACAGAACCTCAGCACATCTATGTTTTCAGGACCTCCCATCCCATTAACAGCTCTGACACTTGCTTCCAGAGACCCAAAACATTTTTCTACAGTAGCTCAGTTTTGGCTCAGGAAGAGCAGGTTGATTTAAAACCTAAAAAAAAACTATTAATGCTATTAATAGCTGCTGGGGTTTCTGATCTCTCATTGTCCCCACTTCTGATTGCTTTTCAGATTGTTTTCCTAGTTTGTGCAGTTCATTAAAAACATTCTCTATGATCTTTTGACTAACCAGTCCTGCTTCCCTCAATTTTGATTTTCCACAGTTCACCATTACCATCTCTATTTTACCTAAGAGTTTTACAGATTCTAATCTGTCTCACTTCTCATACGCCTTCTTCCACTTTTACTCTTCTTGAGTCTGCTCCAGCAGCGCTCATTGCTATCCTTAAAATTCTGGGTATCCAGTTATCCATTCAACCACCTCAAAACAAATTAATAGCAGCACAGCATCCCACCCCTGCCTCATGGATAGAGCAATTCCTAGCTAGTGTAAGTACAAGCATTAGCTTGAACTGACATTGATTGGTTTTTAAGCTGCCACCAATCTTTGCACAGAACGAGAGTCACATTGCTTCTAAGCAATGGGTGAGGAAAACAGCAAGTTTCCACCCAAGTCACAACAACATCTTTTAATTTTTCTTTTAAAAAGAGGGGGCAAAAGAAGCCAAACTTGAACACCTCACACTAATCACAAGATACAGTATTTCAGATCTATTCCATAATTTTCTACACATCTCCTGTCTCATGATTCCAGAGTGACAGGAAGAGAAAAACCAACACCTTGCACAAAAGAGAGATAAGTATGCATGTGTGTAAAGACCAGCTGTGAACCAGATGTGAGAGCCAGGCAATTCAGAGCTGAAAATACGTAGACACACACAGGTTTCAACAAGTAAGCGGAACGAGCAGACAACAAAAGAGAGGAACCTCAACAATTTAGTCTTCTGAGGTGCTTGAAATAGCACTAGGTATATTTCATCCTTCCATTCCATCACCCAAGCGCTTCTTTATTTTCACAAGAAGTTACAATCAATCAGTGTGTGCTGCCAGGCCATTGGGATGGTGGGAAGGAGCCTCTATTACAGCATCATCTAGGGGGGACGGGAGGAAAAGCAGCCCACCAGACTATGGCTGCTGCTCATGCCCAATAACCTGCCGTGGAAGCAGGAGATTCCTAGAGTCAGCAGGAGATGCAGTGAGCAGCAGCTCTTATGAGAGAGGTAGGAACCAACAGAAATATACATCAAAACTCAAGAATGCTTGAAAATCCATGTCTGGCGGGAGGTCTTGCCACAAGCTGCTCAACAGCAGTAGTGAAAGGATTCTTCAGTTTGAATGGAAAACTCCTGGGAAATGCTACCCGTGAAGCAGCACTTCAGCTGTCAATGCTGAGCATTTATTATGCTCTCATCACACAGCTGGTTGGAACTGCCCATCTACTGACTCAGATGAACACAATACCACTTCACACTGGGTTTAGAATCGCTGGAGACAAAAAAAAATGTTTTGTTTCTTTATAGAGCTCTGAATAAGTAAGTGAGCAAAACCACATGTACTTTCACTAAGAGCATATTCCTATTAATGTAAGGCAGTTCATTTAAACCACCTCTACGAACATTTCCACTTTTCATATGAACTGTGAAGCAAGCGGAATTTCTTCTCCATGTAGTTTCAAAAGTTAATGGCAAAGGAAAAAACTGTATACTTCAAACATACAACAAATTTACTACTTTCTAGTGTATCTCACAAAATTATTCAGGCTACATATGATAAGACACATGTTCAACTGTATAGCTAAGATCAATGACTATTTTAAACAGTTAAGAAAGCAGCCTCTCCTTTGCCTTCTTTGGTCTCTCCTTGTCAAAATTTCTCTTTTAATAAGAGAACACTGTTTGATTAGTGTTGATACATAAACTTTTACAAACAAGATTTCATTATGGTGATTACAGATGGGGGGAAAAAAGCCCAAAACCATAAAAGTTACAAACGAAAACTAAATAGACCCAGCAGTGCCTTTCCAAACCCTGGAACAGTAACTCCACTGGATGCAAACTGTTCTATCCAGCTCGGGAGGTTGGCAGCTCTGTCTCCGAAACACTCAAGGGCGCCTGCAGACCCAGCTACGCGACCTTGCCTGCTGGTCCCTCAGAGAGGAGCCGCGGACCCCGACCCCAGCCCTCCACGGGGCACTGCAGCCACCGAGAACGACTTTGGGCTACTCCAGAGTCCCCAGCCGAGCAACTCCTGCCTCCAGTGCGCGACCGCAGCGCACGGGCATCGGTGGGAGACTCCGTCAGCACCACGGGAATTACGTTATTCGCCGCTCCTTTCTTACAGCTCAAGAAAATTGGATTACAGGCGTGCACGTCTATTTGCTGACGATACCTCCTCGGGTGCAGAGGCCCCGTCAGAGAGTCTGGCTGCCGGGCACGGCGCGGATACCGGCGGGAAGAGCCCGGGTCTCCCGTGCGGGGCCTGGAGCCAAGGGGGAGCAGCCAGACAGGTATCGCGACAGCGGCTGCACGACAGATGGCAGCCGCCGCGGGCTGCTCCCTCCTCAGCAGCAGAGGCAGGGGAAGTGAGGGGGAAGGCCGGGAAAGGGCTCGGGGCATCGCGGCGAGGGAGAGGAGCCGCCGGTGGGGCCGGCACTGACCTTGCCAGTGGTGCCGTCCCCCAGCACCACCAGCTTCAGCTGGCGGTCCGGACTCTCCTCCTCCTCCGAGTCCGACATGATCTCTACGGCCCTGCGAGAAAGAAGAGGCTGGGAGGACCCGGGTGCAGGAGCGAGGACAGGACAGGGGGAAGAGCGAGCGCCGCGCTCACGAAACCGGCAGCAACGGAGACGCCAGCACCGCCATCTTCCTTCCCCGTCGCTATGGCCCGCGCGGGGCGAAACCAACGACAGCGCTGAGGGAAGGGGGGGAAGCGGTAAATTGAGAGCGGCAGCTCCGGCAACAAGTCCTGCGGCTGCTTCGGGACACACCCACTTGTGCCCCCACGGGGTAGGGAGGTGGTTCAGCCCGGCTGCCGGCCGCACGCCGCGGCGGCTCGGGCCCCGCAGTGACGCCCCGCGCGGTAACCAGGCAACGGGGGCGGGCCGGGGGCGGGGCCACGGCACCGCCCCGTGTGGGGCTGAGCGAGCGGCGGAGCTTTGCTGTGGTAGCTGAGTACGGCGTCTAAATAAACAGTTATGGCAGGGAAATCACAGAGTCACTGATTGGCTTGGGTTGGAAGGGACCTTAAACATCATCTCATTCCAACACCTCTGCCATGGGCAGGGACACCTTCCACTGTCCCAGGCTGCTCAATGCCCCATCAAGCCTGGCCTTGAACACTGCCAGGGATGGGGCAGCCACAGCTTCTCTGGGCAGCCTGTGCCAGTGCCTCAGCACCCTCACAGGGAACAATTTCTTCTTGATGTCTAATCTGGTCCTGCACTCTTTCAATTTAAAGCCATCTTCCCTTGTTCTATCCCTACATGCACTTGTGTGAAGTCCCTTGCTGGCTCTCATTTAGGGGGGTACATGAAGGCCTCTACAATAGAGTCACTCTGGAGCTTTCTTTACTGCAGACTGAACAATTCCAGGAGCTCCACCACTTTCTTACACAGTCCCAGAACTTTTCTATCCATATAAGCAATCAGTAAGAAAGCTTGTCGAGGTAGCCCTAGCTGAATTTTTACATTACTTTTTCACATGCCTCAGCCAGGGAGAACAGGCTATAACCTCCTCTTTTACATCAGCCTTCCCTGGGTTTAGAAACTGCCAGTGTCCCTTCAGTCATCTTTGCCACAGACTAAACAACTCCTCTTCAGTCAGTCTTTCCCTCGGTTGTCTTTTCTAGACTTCTGATTATTCCTTTTGCTTTCTTTTGGCCCCTCTCCACTTTCTTGCAGCACTGTGCCAAAAGCTGGATACAGTACTTCTGTTGAGGCTCTGGGAACACTGAGTAGAGTGGAATTATTACTTCATGTGTCTTGCATAGGAGACTTCTGTTTATATATCCCAGTATGATGTTTGTTTTCTTGACGGTATGACATTGCTGACTCATAATAATCCTGATTTACTTAAAAAGCCTCTGGATGCTCTCCCATTATTTGCATTTCATACACATGTTGGAGCTTTATTTCTATTAAACTGTAGTGCTTTTCTCCATTGAATTTAATCCTATTAAATTTCAGGCTACTTGCAACATTTGTGAATATAATTTTATTTATGATGTTGTCCTCCAAAATGCATGCCAACCATCCCAACTTGCTTATATCTGGAAGTCGAAGAATCATACTCTATATTTAAAAGTCATTAATAATGATATCAAATAGTTCAAAATCTCTCCAAGCCTCTATTTGACATATTTTTCCAGCATGAGTGACAATTCTTCAGGCATTGTTTATATGACAATTTGAACAGAGACATCTGGAACTCTTTAAAGTATAGATGCATTTTAATGGATTCAATAGCAAACTAAGAATCTTTAGAACAACTTTGTATAATACCTGAGCAGCAATCATACCTGTTTCAGTCTATTTCAGGTTTTCTTTATGAAATGTATGTCTGAAATTTCCAGTATTACAAGTATGGTGTTTTACTCAACCCTCAGCAGGATCAAGAAGGTTCCTTATTTTTCATGTACTCATGTGTTTGCACAATTGAGGCTAAATGCTTTTCCAGTGACGTTCTGAGGGAAAAAAAAAAAAAAAAAGAAACGAAAAAAGGGGTGGGGGCAGATACACCATAAAGTACATTAAATTCTAATGGAAAATAAGACATACACCTTTGTCACACCATACCTTGAATCAAATTAAATGTGTTGTTCATTATTTTCCACTTCAGATCATCTTTTAGCCTAATTGTACTGCAAGTTCTCTTAACTTGTCACTTTAGCAAGATCAGCATTAGAGCTCAGCAGAACAGCATTTCTTGGAAAGAAGAGCAATAGGGACAAACATGGAATTTTCCTTTATGATTTCTGACTTACGGAATAGTTGTACAATAGTTGTACAATTGGCATTAGACAGTCAAAAGCTCTGCATCTCACTCCAGGGCAGACACATGATTGATAAACCAATGTGGGTGGAACTGCTCATATTTCTGAAATTCTGCCTTGGTCACATTAAGAAAATTATATAAAAGACTAACTTAAAGCTTTCTGATGCTTTTGAGGAGAAGCAGGTTCTATCTAACCCGCAAGATGAGAAGCTATGTGTGCAAAAGCAAGATGATGAGAGAGCAAGGTGCTCCAGGTGTCCAGACTACATGCATTTTCATTTGAAATACCATAAAGAAATGCATGTGTTTTAATAGACATCCCAAAATTTAATTTACTCCTTCTCCCTCATCTTCAATGTGGTATTCATGGGTTTAAATTTGTCTTGAGCCTGTGTATCTGATCTGTTTAAATAAGCAGTTATATATTAAAGCGAAATTTTGGAAATTCAATGAATACTTGGTATGGATGGACATGCATGCTTGCGATTGACTACTAAGAAAAATGAATGCAAACTACCCCAGGAGATGGCATAGCAATGCAGTTGGACAACTCAGCTCACAAAAAACCTCCTTGCTTAAGTTTATGAATGACAGGAATGTACTAAAATAATTTTTTACTATATAAGAGATCAGTATCCAAGAAAAAAACTGCCTGGTGGAGTTAATGTTCTAACAGTAATACCACCAAAGAGTGTTGTTTACCATTTTTTAACTTTAGTAATATAACAAGACAAACAACCTGACTGCAAATCTTTACACATCTTGCTTGCCATGTTCAGAAAGTGCATTAACAGTGTGCTGTGGCAATTTTACACAGAGTGGTACAAATTTTACACAGAGTGGTACAAATTTTTTTCTACCAACACATTCCATCTGAGAGGCTTTCAAGTTGAACTATTTTTGTCATTGGCATCTTTATCAAATATGGATCGCATTTTATACATGAAAGGAAGCTAGTCTCAAAGTGTTTGATACTTCACAGTTAAAGGAAATACATGAAGTTTGTTGAAAAGCACTGGAATTAACAAACAGGACACTGCAGTAAGACAAAAATCATTGATGGTAGTATAGAAATAATTTTAAACTCTTATACATTTTTAAAATACTAAGAAAAAAACTTTGACCAGTTACTTTGAATGGAGTTTTCACTGAAAAGTACCTAGGTCACCCAATGACACAGAAAATAAATATATTGTTAAATAAATGTTGATTATTTTACATTCTGTCTGCATTTTGATATTTTCTCTTTCTGGGTTTTATCATACTTTCTACATATTTTATCTTATTTCTTTATGATGAAAATTCACTGCTAATCCACTGGTAATTCAGGACATTGTGAATAATAACTGAGATAACAATTTTACAATTCCTTTATTGCATTAAGGCCGCAAATAAGAAAATAATTGCATCCTTATTCTCTGTCAAGTTTTGGCCTATTACTTTACTTGTCCATTTTCTACTGAGTTAAATCCACAAACAAATGGTATAGGTAGTGTTCTATATCTGTACTTCAGAAAAAGCAAAAGAAGAGCTACATGACTTTGTTCATGTAGTTCCCTTCATTTCAATAGTTCTTGATCAGTGGAGCTGTGAGTGTTTGGAAACACCTCTGAGGAGTCTGTGGAAGGTTGCTGAGAAAAGTAAACCCAGAAGACTTAGATTTCACCTACATAGATTTTCACTTTCATTTGAGGACTTTGAAGAGTCTGTAAGATGGATTGTTGCCGCTGCTCAATGCCATTACTAGATCTTCCACCCTTATCAGATGGGCAGTGAGTTTATTAAATGTTCTAGCTTGCTTTGGTTCTTCAGAATATCACTGAAATTGTTTCAATTCAGTTTTAGTTGCAAAGACTTGACTATTTAAAGGCTTGGTAACTCTCCCTACGTAGAATCTCTGCAAATGCTGAATGAGTTTTCAGGAGGCAGAGGTTGTAAAAGAGTGTGACAGGACAGGCCATAGAGGTTTAGGGGAGGAGACAGGCAGCAGTGGAGGATTCAGAGCTTCTATGTAGGTAGGAAAGGAGGCTGGAAAGGGAAATCTGTGGGAATTTCAGAGGGTCAGAGACAAGTGTGGCAGTTTTTAGTATTCACTCTTCACAGTCCACATTTTTATGCAACATCTTTGTCCATCTCAAGAGACAGAGCCAGGTATCCAGTTCACCTCATCTGGGTTTCAAGGAACTTTCCTTCCTGCCCCCTGTTAGTTTTTGTGCTGCTCTTGGGTTCCACTTGCTCCCTTCTTCACATTTTCACCTACAAACCCTGCGTAAATTTGATAGTGCAAGCCATTGATTTTCATTTCTGCTCATGTTTTGAGCTGGCAGCCAGAAATACTCTCTTATTTTCTCCTGTCATCTTGTTACAGTTTAATTAGAAAACCATATTTTGGTACTCAGTTTCAGTTTGAAGAAGAAATAGCACAGTTCCTGTTTTGGTTCCTTTGCCACCTTGTTCTTAAGCTACCCTGACTAAGCAATTGTGGCATACACAGTCAACCATGTTTGCAAATGCAAACTATACCTCAGAGTTTGGGAGGGTTTCTTTTAAAATATAGTATAACGTTGCACTCTCTGATTCAAGTATGTACAAAAGCACCAAAAATCATAGGAAATACATGTATGCTTCTCCCAAACTCTGAGAAAAGGTGTGAATCAAGCTGAATGAGGTGGAATCTGCACCGAGAGAAAAAGGAATAGCATGTGGGGGAGCCTTCAACCTTTTTGCCATCCTCTTCAGGAATGCAGGGCCATTAGCTACAAAGTCATCTGTGCTATCCTTACAGCACTTGATGGAAACAACACATTTCTCAGAGCAATTGACACAAACTGTGTCCACTGTTACCAATACAAGACATGCTTTTAACTTTTGTTCTGCTTTTTCTGCCCGTGCTTACATAACAGTACTCACTCTCTTTTGGGTTTCATTCATACCAATTTTGCAATTTTATGTGTCTGTAGCTGGGCTCTGTAGATGCTTTTCTTCAAGGTGGAAATTGGCATTACATTTGTTTGAATGAGGAAAGTGTCCTTGAAAAGGAAAGCAAAATTGTTGCTACAAAAGTGGAGTGTGCAGTTAAGAAGAAAATATTTTTACTTTCATTATAATGTTGGGTTGCCACTCATCTCTGGAATAGAGTAGAGAGCAGCTGTTGGTTTTAATTGTGCTACAGATTTGCAAATAAAACCCAAGTTGTTTCTGCATCATCAATATCATCTCTAATGTTTTTACCAGACAGTGTTTTCTTCTGCACTGCTTGATGACTGTGCCTTGAGTGAAACTCAGTGATTAATGTGCCTGACTAGACAGACAACTGAGTGGAAATGGTAAATAATGACTTGTTTTTATACATGTAAAAACAGTTCCTACTCAAGTTGGAAATCCTTGCTTTTGGAAGGGCATTCTTCCATCTTGCTTCCTGCTAACCTAAGGTCACTTAAGGAGTAACTGTTTTTAATGCTGTTGATTACAGTGATGTAAACGTCTCTGGCCCAGACACTGCAGTGAACAAGAATTTCCACACTGGAATATGGTTAAGCTGAAGGCCACAACTTTTATGAACTACATTGCCTAATAAAACAGGAAAGTACCACTGCCAGCTGTTCCCCACAAACTACCCAGTAAAACAGGGCCAGTGAGGTTCACCAAGCACAAGACTGTGGGGGCCAAGCTAAATGTTTAAGAGAAAGCTGACCGCATCCTCCCGCTGGCAAAAGTGACCGTGGTATGTGGTCCCACTGAAACTATCTCCTCCTTCATTGTCTGTGCTGGGGAGGGGAGGGAAATGTCAGCAGCAACTTTTTAATTCGTGTAAGGCGCTACCTTTTCCCTGTATTGTGGAAAAGGAAATAGCTCACTGACACCTGGCTAGTATTTAAGACATGAGCAGTAATTGTAGCCACAGCTAACATGAAAAACCCACACTGGAAACCTTCTCTCCAGTTGAGTAAGTGGACAAACAAGTTCTCTTGTCTTTCCACTAGCTGAATTTACTAATAAAGCCACACCACATTTTCAGTGTGGTAAACACTTTTCCTCACTAAAGCACACTATGTAACTCAGAGTAAGAAGTCCAGCAGCAGCCAGGCTAATAACAACAATTACAGAAAGAGAAGGGGTCAAAAGGACCTATAGAATAAGAACTAATTTATAAAGGAAGTACATCTAACTTCTACTGAGACGGTCATTGAAATTTGGAATTCCCCACATGACCTCCCCAAATATACATTTGTCTCCAACATTAACCTGCAGTTGTCATAGTCGTGATAGTGAAGCTCTGTGTTCACTGCAGCACATGCTAACCACACTTTCAGAGTGCTCAAAGCTATTTAATTCCCCAGACTCCTAGACTTTATTATACTGGTCTCTGTAGAGCCTCTACTCCTCTGCTTCTTCACTGTGCAACCTCATCCATAAATACTTGGCAGCTGGAAGGTACTGATAATCCAGCACAGTTGTCTGTCATATTGTATAAAATGGTCTCACTGTTCTTTGATTGTTCCCCATGACTATGGCAATTTTTTTTTCTTTTTCCTAGATTGCAATTTGCAGTTTTTAAGGAGCAAATATGATCTATTGCTATTCCTGTATACATCACCTAGTGAACTGAGATCCTCATGTCTGACTACAGATTTTAGCTGCTGTGGATATTCAAGCAATGCAGGTGTATAGCTCAGTCTGAGTTATTGGATGCACACTTTCCTGTGAAACTTCCAGAAGAAAGGTAGGTTTGCACTCACTGCAGACACCCAAGGCTGATTTTCTTGAGCAGACTACTATCCCAATCCAAAATTAATTTGAAATATCTGTGAAGTGTCACTCTATCCTCCAACTCAGCTGTCCTGTTGTTAGAGTCTATATAAGATGCAGTACTCCAGAGGATGAAGCCTAGTGTTTTCTCCACAAACCATCCTGCCATCCGTCAGCTGTGCCACTTCACTGCCACATCAGCAAATGAAGGCAAAGCACTACCTACCCCAGTGTCCTTTGCCAGGAAAGGATCTCCATCTGCACAGCTTAATGTAATATCTGAATCAGCTTTGAAATGTCTTCTGTGCCCAAGAGGCCTGCGTGTCACTACTGCTGAGGCAGAGGGCTCTGACTGTGTTCAGGAGCCAGCAGCTGCAGCAGTTCAGGCTGTCCCCATCCACACCTTCTCCGTGGTTTGCTACCACCATTGGCAGCAGTGAACGTGCCCCCACACCTCATCCTCCCCACAGCCTCACCTGGGCTCATCTTCACCAGTGATCTAAGCCATGACATGAGAAATCAGGCTGGGCACAAGTGGCTCCAGCTGCTTCAGCTGCTGTGACATCCAGCAAACTGGAAAGCTGACATCCTGGCTGGGAGCTGGGCACCAGTTCATTAGCTGGCCTGACATAACTCTAATAAACATACTTTCTTAGATATTATTTATATCATTTAGCACAGTAAAGTTCACAGCTCAGTGTCAATGTGTCTCAGATGGAATGACAAAGAACTAATATCTCTGATACTTTTCTGTTCATCTTTTTTATTGCACATGACAAGCTAAAATCAGAAGTGTCTCTCAATTTTCCATAGGGGACTGTGACCAGCAGAATTATGTCTTCAAGGGTTTTCAAACCCCTACTTTGTATCAATTTTCTTCTGATGTGGTATCAAAAGTTGTGACTCACTCAAAGTGTTTTTCCTAATGCTAGCTTATGTGCTTCCCAACTAATTTCTTCCCAGGAAACTTTACATCTTGAGGGCAATTCTATTACTGCTGCCAAAACTGTAGGTGTTTCTGATGGAGAGGAAGTGCTTTGTGGCATGATCATCTCATATCTACATGGAGCCAAACCATAGAGATGTATTAGCAACGTGACAAATACAGAAAACACTAAGGAAGAGAGAGTTCGGGGAAGCACACCAGGAAAAGCTGAAAGAAAACTGTGACAGAATTTGCATTTCTAATACTGTACTCAAGTAGACCAAGAAGAAATATTGCAATTAAGGTTTTGAGAACATACAATTATAACTAGTGAAAGATTAGGTATTATTTTCTGTTTCCTGACAATTTCACCACATATACTTTTAACTTCTTATAATGGATCAGTGTCTGGTGTTTTTACCTTACTTAGGTAAAATTCTTGCCAGTTAATAAGACATTCAAATTCGTGTTCAGTTTGACAATATATTTAGTGAACTGAGAGCTTACTCAGCTTATTTCATAGGCTTAATGAAGTACTATAACAATATCTTGACTATAGATACACTATATACTCTAGAATATGAGTATTGAGATTCAGACTTAATATTAGATGTGGTGTCTCTTTAATACTTCTCATCATTCAACACAATTTGAAACATTTGGAGTGATTTTCTATTCTTACTTGGGACTAGAATACATGTCTTTTAAAGAAAATATGATATTTGAGTCGCTAGTGTTCCTTTTAACTGGACAAATATACACCCACAGACACAGACAGTATGTATCTGTGACTCTTGGAGCATATCAAGTGAAGTGGCTGGATTTTAGATTCCTGCTGGCAAACACAAAACTGTTGGATGCTGTGCAATTCTGTCACTTCACTTTGGTTCTTCGATGGCAGTTGTAATCTTCTGAAAAAAATTGGTCTCATAAATTTCTGAGTTCTTTGGCCGCGTTCCTGCAATCCTTTGCCTATGCAATACTGCCTTCTACTCAAGCTTTGTTATCCAGTAAAATATTATGAAAGTTCTCCACTGATCTCACTCTGTCATGCAAGAACTTTTCCAAGATATTGCCTGCTAGATTTCAGCTTTAACTGGTAGGTGTTAGTGTGTTTTCTTTTTCCTGAACCAGGCAATGTCTGTCTCAAGAGCAAAACAAGGATCCTCGAGCCAGACTCTTGCACTGCACATGCAAAGAAATTTTTTTGACATCAAAGGAGAAAGTCTGTCTGGTCCAAAGGGTGATATCACTGTTAATCCTGTTTTATTTTCTGCCTAGTGAGAATGAGGAGCAGAAAACTTTATACAATATACACTGTGAACTTAACAGAGGGCATGAGTCTGTCAGCCTATCATTGACACAAGACAGGCAGACCTGGATTCTGACAAGGATATTTTGTGAGCAAAGGCAATAATGAGGTTTTGAAAAGCACACATTTAAGAGTAATGGATGCTTTAGAGCTGTGTTCCTACAAGTTGTGATTTAAAAGGCTGGAGGCTTCAATTTGAACCACTAAAATTCAAAATGACAGAAACTTACAAAATTTTATTGCTCTGCATTAAATAAAATTTACATTTACAAGCTGTCAGTCTGAAATGCTGAATAACTCATAGTTTAGAACACTGAAAACAAGTTTGAATTAGTCTTGCAGTCTGTTGCTTCCTACTCACAATCTTTCTCAGATACTCAGAATAATCCATCCATCACACACTTTACCTCTCCCTCTCACCCTCTCAATTCATCTTTAGCCCCAAAAATGTCTTGACTTTGAAGGAAGGTCGGAGAAAGAAATGTATCTTGCTGCCACTAAAAAAAAAAAATAAAAGAACCCAAACAAACCTAGGTATAATGAAAAGCTCCCTTTCTGCTTGCTTAATGTGTTAATATAAGAACATTAAGGCTTATGTACCATCTACAGCTTGGTTGCTCTGGCTGTCTGGATTTTCTTTTTATTAATTTACAGATTCAATTATGTAGACTCTTAAATTCACAGCATTAGTGGGTGGGAAGGTTAATGAAAAAACACAGAGTAGGAAACTTCTGTTTTATATGTATCTTGGGGAACATTTTTAGAAGAACAAGGATCAAAGATTGTAATTTAAAGAAACCCTCAAGACAGGAATAAATGTACATGACTTTAAGGCACCCCTAAAAATTATGGGATGGCTAATATCCCCGTGATTCTGTGGTCTGTTCTAAAACAAAAATATTAAGCCAAATGTTTGGCTCTATATAATAAAAACAGATTATCTAATGGTTTCCAGTGGGAAATATGAGAAAGAGCATTCATAAAGACTCTGTAATAGTTATGAATTATAAAGACTTCCTCATTTTCAGTATGAGCTGAGACCTCAATAGAAACTGTTAGATATTTATTCACATGCCCTCAAAGGGACTGCGCATGGACATTTTTAATTAACATTATTTGCAACACCTTACTCAAGTTGTTCATTATTAATTTGACATGTTTTGAAGTCCTGACCAGAAAGTTTTCATCACTTACTCTAATAAAACCATTCTTACATGATTTTAATACTTTTAAAAGGTTACAGTGATTTGCAATCTATACTTATTTTAATGAAGAAAGAAAACAATGTTTAAGTAATCAAGGTCAGAGCACTAAAAAAAAAAGAAGTCAGGAAACATAAAATAAACTTTGGCATGCCATTAGGCCTTCTCTGTAAGAAAAAAGCAAGCAAAAAATAAAGGTACAATTTGACAGCACTTTTGTATTTCCAGAGATGCCCATTTTGTTGCCATTTCACTCTTCTCTTTTCAGCTGCCCAAAATGTTTTCACACTTATTACTGGGTATAAAACCTGTATGTCAACTTCACCTCCATCTGTCCTCACTGGCCTGATGTCTGTGCTTATCAGTTCAAATTATTAAGATGGGGTAAAATGTCTTTGTTTGCCTTATTTGAATGATTTTCCTTAGCTTTTCTCTTTCATGGAGTTTCATCTACTGAAGCCAAAACTGCATGGTGAGTCTGCAGATATTTGTCTTATGTTACAGCATTGGTAGCAAAAGCAGAAAATATGCAGATAAGTATTGACATGACTTGATGTTTGTGATTGTAGAGGATAAATAAATTCTACTACTTTCTTCCTAGAGAATGGTAAATATTACTAAAAGAGAAGAGACACTGGAGAGCCCTGAGAGTACCTTAGAGCTGTACCATGACAGAGACAGAGAAACCTGCTCATCTTCATGGTCTCCCAGACTCAAATACGTTTAAACTTTGCTCTGTAGCTAGAAGCTAAAATGTTGAAATTTAGCCTTTTAAATAAAACGGGCACTTGGCAGCTCCCATTGAGAGCGTGTGTTTAACTGTCTCAGCTACACCTTTTGTATTCGCAGCTACACGTTTTCGTTGAAAGTGGTTCCGTAAATAACAGCTGGAACTGCAGAACACGAGATGGCAGTGTCAGACGCCAGCAGGGCATCGTGGGACGGTCCAGAGAGAGCTCTTGGGAGAGGAGGCAAGCAAGAAGCGCTGAGGTCTTCGTCCTTTCTTTCATACCACCGTGGGACGATTGCTCGGAAGCGAGGAGACCTTTCTATAAAATACTCTGCAGAAGGAATAAAGATACAGTACACTCTGCAGAATAGGTTTTGCTCCCCACAATTCACTGAGATCTCCAGGTCTAAAGTGGTGTGTTAAGACATAAAGTAGTATGTACCTTACAAAGTTACTAAGGAAAAGGGACCTTCTGTCTCCAGAAGATTGTTTTTCTTTCCTTATCCTAGCAGAGAATGAACATATAGGTTCTTTTTTTCTCCTCCCTTTTTATTTTTTTTTTAACCCCCTAAATTTATATATCACCAGTCTCTAGATCGATACATATAATAAGAGGATAATCTTTGTCAAAGACATACAGGAAAATTTATTTACTAGTTCTTGAATGCCATGGTGTTTTTCCTGGGTTTAGGAAGCTCGCTGTAATCAGTGAGGGTGTGCATGTGGAGGTTAGAGTGGAGAAGGTGCAAACGTGATCTAAGCCGTGGCAAAAGGCTCAGACCGAACCTGCCCAAAATGGAGCTATCTGGGTTCAGACTCCTGGCAGAAACTTTAATGGAAAATAATTTTTAAGACCCTTTAATCAAATCTGTATGTCTAAAGCCAGAGAAGATCATTAGCAATTACTGTTCTGCTGGATTTGAGGGAGTCTTGCTGTGCTGTCTTTCATGACTTCCTCAGTACTAGCGAGCACCTGAGCCCCAGTGCCACTCCCACTCAGGGACGCGGGTCTATTCCTCCACACGATGCAGTTCTGACCCCCAGTCTTGGAACTACGGAGTCCCCCTGCGGTGTGTTTGGTCCCGCCTAAGGAAGGGCCGGTTCAGCCGAGCCTGCCTTGCCCAGGTGAGAATCCCCGCTCCCAGCAGTTAGGCGGGACCTGCTGACACGCAGTTGCTCTGTTTTTTAGTATGTACCGGGCTGGTGATTTGTTTTTTTTTTTTCCCCATCATCTTTACCTCAGATTCGAGAGCTGAGAAAGTATTTTGTTTGATTCTTGGGGAAAATGCAATAACACCTCAGACGTGCCTTGGAAGTTTAACTAGAAATAAATCTCCTCATCAAAATACCTCCTCGAGAACCGAGAAACCTCAGACAGGCAACCCTTCTAGTCTTTATTTTCAAGTATATGGACGGCTAAATCCTTGCACTTGCTCGTTTAAGAAGGCTGTGAGAACCCATTTCCTGCACCTCAGCTGTCAAAGCGGGGTCGGTGTGTTTGCCCTTTGCGGGGCTGTTTTGCAGCAGGGCCGGGGCGGTGCCGGGCGGCGGCCAGGCCGGATTCAGCACTTTCCCGACGATGACAGTTCCCTCTGGCCACACTGAGCCGGAGCCCGGCGGCTGTGCCCGGCGGTGCCCCCGCATCTCAGCCTCGCCCGTCGGTCCGGGCGCTGTGTCCGTGCCCAGCGGAGACACGGGCTCACGGGCGGGCTTTGTGGAACCCTTCGGGGGGAACAACCTGGGGACTCATCTCGCCAGAGGTACAGAGAAGGCTCCTGTAAAGCCTCTGCGTACTCCGATGTGTGATCTCACCCCGATAGTCGCCAGTCCTCTGTCTGTCCCACTGGAAACACGCCCTGTCTGGGCTTCCCTGTCGCTGACTACTCCTTGGGCTGCATTGCATTGCAACGAAGGGAAGGGTAGCAAAACCTCAGGGTCTGACTTTGCTCCCTCTCTGCCCGTCCTTGCGACTGTGACGCGGGTTATTCCTGAGGAAGGAAATGTTTCATGTGACCCTTCAAATGTTAATGCAGCAGAAATACCCAGGATTTTAAAAGCAGGCGATGCCTGCCGCTCTGTAGAAATAGGGACTTTCTGCCTTGCAGCACTTGGAGGAATGTTGTGCCATCGACATTGCCGTGGCGCTTCGGTCGTGCGGGAATTAAAGTCAAACAAGGGAGGTTTCATTCGTTTATTCACAATAACAAAACCAAAACCAAAAACAACTAAGCAAACAAACAAAAAACAAATAAAACCAAACAACCCCGAAGAAATCACCTAGGGTGAATCCTCACACTTCCTTTTCCTCAAACGAGACCCAGTACGGGGGTGCATCTGCCCGCAGAGCGTGTGAGTGCCCCGACGGCAGGGCCGAGCCGGGCGATTGGCGCTGGGGCTGGGACGGAGGCGCGGAGCTGCCGATTCTGCTTCCATTGGCTGCACCGGGTCCGGCAGAGACACCTCACATCGTGTGCATCCATTTCTAGGGGAACTGCGGAGGTAAATACCGCAGGAAACATTCTGGAAGCGATGGAAAGGCGCTGTGTGCCCTGTTTGCAGCTGAGCCTCCCCGTCACGTTTTGCTGTCTCTCCCACAGAGGACAGTTCAAGGCCATGGGTCGTGGAAGATCGGAAAAATACACGCGGGTTTCCCTGGCCGCGATGGTGATAATAAGAGCGGCGGGAAGAGAACAGCCCGCAGGGACGGCCCTGGCTCCCGGATCAAGCCGCTTTCCCTCTGAGGTTCCCTGAGGTGTGTAAGCGCCCGAGGGGCGAGCACAGCCCGTCTGCCCCGAAGGGAGAGAAGGGCCCCTCTGCTCCGCGGGGGACTCGCTCCGGTCTCCGCCGGCCAGCAGCTGCCGTCCAGGGGCTTGTGATGGAGAGCAGCCGAGCTCTGGGGGCCTGGGGAAGGGCCGGGGGTGCCGGGGGATGGGTGGCATCCCAGGTGTCCCGCTCAGAGGAGAGGAGCTCGCTGCAAATGTCATCAGGACCTCGCCGCCGAGCCCAGCGCGTTTCAGCCACATATGGTGGGTGGATTTAGGTGTCAAAAGCTGGCGAATTAGAAATGGTAATTGTCCGTCATTATGGGTGAAACGCGATCTATCACAACAACTGGAACATGTCTGGGCGCTAGCAAAAATAATTTGAATGATTAGCGATCATTATGGATGTCAGGCTGCGTCCATTAAGTTGTATGAAGAAATTATCCTTGACGTGCGAAATCAAACTACAAATACACAGGCCTGGCATTGAGAGGACCCTCCCTGCCGGGCCGCGGGAGGCCGGGAGCAGCCCCGCGGGGCGCTGGCAGGGCCCGGGAGAGGCAGTGGCACTGCTGCCCTGCCGGGGCCGGGCCGCCGGGAGCACCCACCCCGCTGTCCGCTACGGCCCGTGGCGAGAGCTCTGCTGCGAGATTGCATGGCCCTGCTCATGGCGAGGGGACAGGAGACAGGCGCTCCATCAGTCAGAGAAGGTTTTACAGAGAGTAGGAGGCAAGAAGCAGAGAGCCAGGCGGGATGCCGCAGCGATGGGAGGTTGTCCCTAGGAGCAGGCACCTCCCGGAGGCGCAGGAGAGAGAAGATGTCTTCTGCCAGGCACACGCTGCATCCCCCGTAGCTGCTCCTGTCCTGACATGAGGCGATGACCGGGGACCTTCTCCCCCGGTCCCGCGCGGGTGCAGCGGCTCCGGCCCCTCCGCGTTCTCCAGCCTCAGCCTCCGACCCCCGCTCACCCCTGCCTGGCCGAGGGCTTTGCCATCCCACTGAAAACAACATTCTTCCCGAGGCAAGATCGGTTTACGAGTAGTTTCCACGTTGCAAATCTTGCATATATTATTTTCCAAGATAAAAATGGCGGGGTTTTCCCTTTAAAGTTCGCCCCGTACAGAGGGCTTGCGATAGATTTTTTTTCTTGCACCTTCGTTTCTGTTCCTTTTTAGTGAAATAATTTGTTCGCAAAAACGAAGTGGTTATTTCAGTATCTTTTGGAGGTATTTTGGGTAAAACTATGCTATTGTGTTCCCACGAGCTATGACCTGACATGGACACCTAAACACAACTTCCCAGTGGCCACGAATCTGTGCAGCAAAAAAAGCAAAAGCTCTCCTCGAAGACCGAGGAAACCTGTCTGCTTCTTCCAGACATTTTTTTTTTTTTAAATCTAAGAAGTTCATGAAATTTCAGATAAATTAAAGGTATCTTCACAGTTGCTTGACAAAATCACAACTTGCATCCCTGCAGAGTGGGGTTTATAACCAGCAAATGAGCATATGTGTTCTTTTCTTGTTCTGGTCGCTGGGAGAATGTAGTATGTCCATAGATGTTCCCCCTTTGCCATCATTTTTCATTCTTAACTGAATAAAGAGAACAGCGAATCGTCTGTTATTATTATTATTATTATTATTATTATTATTATTATTATTA
>VZTB01003976.1:1314483-1365679 GCA_013397245.1 Thryothorus ludovicianus | reverse complement strand
CCGGCCCCCAACCCCGCCGAGGAGACGGACAGCGGGAGGGAGGGATGGAGGGCTGGGGGGAGCGGCGGCCCGGCTGTGCACCGCCCTGGCTCAGGGCTGGCAGCCGCTGCCGGCCGCGCTCGGCCGGGGCAGAGCATCACGGCCCCCAGCAAGCGTGCGAGGGAGAAACCTGAAAACAAACTCTCCTCGCTGAAAAGGCTCGGAGCGGACGTGATGGACGCAATGAGAGGCAGGGCAGCGCCTGAAACGAGGATGTCTGAGGGGGCATGATTCCCACCTTGCTTCCACCTTTGACAAGGGTTCCGCACTTCCCATTCCTCGCCGTCTGGAAGCGGCCGCAAGCCTTAATACACCGCGCTACACCATAGCACACGGACCCGCCGTTTCACAGACGTGCAATTACATTTCAGCGGGGGAAAGCCCAAGCCCGCCGTGCCCCACAGCTGCCTCTCCCTACGCCCGCCGGAGACCCCCGGCTCAGTGTCCCGGGGCCCGGCTCAGTGTCCCGGGGCCCGGCTCAGTGTCCCGGGGCCCGACTCAGTAACCCAGAGCCCGGCTCGCTGTCCCGGGGCCCGGCTCGCTGTCCCGGGTCTCTGCTCGCTGTCCCGGGGCCCTGCTCGCTGTCCCAGGGCCCGGCTCGCTGTCCCGGGGCCCAGATCGCTGTCCCGGGGCCCGGCTCGCTGCCGGTGGCCGGGCTGCCCCACCTAGAGGCGGCCTGGCCGCACTGCCCGGCCCGGGGCTGCCCTCGGGGCCGTGGTGGCAGCGGGGCTCGGCGGTCCGGGCTCGGCCGTGCGGGTGCCCGGTATCCGGTGACAAACCGCAGCGTGAACTGGACAGCAGGAGGGGACCCTGCCCGGCTGCGGTGTGAGGTGACTTCTCTCAGCCACCTGAGCCATTTGCTGGCCAGGTAAGAGGTAAACCTCTCACAGAAGCACTGCATATGACGTGGGGTAATGAAATGGGGAAAAAGATACGTTCTGCTCATGGGCAGCTTGTGAAAGCCTTTTTATCGCATGTGAAAGCACAAGGGAAGGTGGCTGCAAAACCTTAAAAAAGCCTTTGTAAAGAGCGCAGACTTTCTGCATAATATATAACATTGTATAAAAAGATCCAGATGATCCCCTGGGTGGGAGTACATTGCGCTGGGAAAAGGAAACGTTGTAACTTTTCCTTCAGGGTAGGATTTGCCCAGTATGGGAAAATAATTAGTGGTGTAATCTCCATGTGCCAGTTCTGGGGCAGAGCCAAGCTAGCACAGTACCACTTCTGCCTTCCAAGCTCTTCTCAGCTCTGAGGCAGGCCAAGGAGTTTCACGGCCAGGGGCTACCACACACTGTAGTCCCCTTGGTAGCACCTCCCAGAGCCTACATGGTGGTAGGTATTACTTTTGCCATGCCTTATTAAAGGTGATTTTTTTCTAGACACAAGCTGTCTCCCCAAACTAGTTTGCCTCCCGATATACTCAGAGCAATGCAAATCCTTGCTGAGTCTTTCAGGGACTTAGGTGAAAGATGGCAGTGGTACAAACGGTGCTTCCTTCTATAAGGAATTTGAATCCCTTGTTGGTAATGGGGAAGATTTCTTTCATGGCTTTTATCTTTGCTGTGCTTCTCTCTGGCTGTGCAGCAAAGGCACACAAACATATCCTGGACAACTTGCTGGTTTTGCAGGAAAATCTTCGGTCACCTGCTTTTGAACAGGTTTTGACTCTATTTCTTGAATAATAACAATTTATTTCCCACAAATGTAACTGTAACTACACAGTAGATGACAGCTGTGCAGCTATAAACCACATTCCTGTCAGGATTCCTCCATGTATCTCATATAAGCAACTGCTGCAACACTCAGTCTTCAAATTGCCTGTTGGAGTTGACACCAGGATCCTGTGTTGTTGCTGAGATGTCAACTGTAAGATGCTGCCGGACTAGAGTGAGAGAAGGATTTACCTTCTACAATTAAAAGAAAAATTTGAATGATTTTTAGAATTCAACTAAATATGTGCAAATATAATGCTGACAATGAGAACTTTATTCTCACTAATGTGACAACCTTTTAGCAAATTAGCTCAGTAGGTTTTAATAGCTGGTTTACAAACCCCTTCATTCCTTATATGGGGAAAAGCCCATGTCCTTTAGGGCTGGGAGGCACAAACTAAAACATTCCTACAGGAGTTTACAACCAAACTGAAAAGAATGCTTGAATTTTGCTAGTTGCATATATACAGTGACAAAATTTCTCTCAGTTTTATTGCTCAGAGATGCAATTTCTGGGAAAACCAACCCACATCTCCCTCTTGTTGCTTCATCTTTATACTAACAAGTGAAGGCTTGGCATGCAGAGTACCAAGCATAAAAATAAACCTACCAACATTTCATTTCACTGCATGACAGTTTCTCCTGAATTATTCCTCCTTGCAAGACCTTGAAAAGGAAAAGACATATGGGCTGTCTAACCACATCATGCTCTCAGGAAGGAGTGAAGCTTCACGGTTGTGTCTGATGCTTAGTGCCAGGAGGCAACAAGTTCTGTACACACTGAGAGCCCTGTCCCACAACTGCCTTCAGACACTGCCAGCTTTTGAAATATGGCTTCTCTTTAACTGTGTCCTTATTTCTGTGCTAGGTTTCCTACTAAAGAAGTAAATGGCTATATTTTCCTTATTTTCTGATGTAGTTACCTGTAGGATAGCAATACAACCTGGATATGATTAGCTTGTTTTAGTAACAAAAAACAGAACAGCATATGCAAATGGCCAAGTGTTTCTCACAGTCATTAAGTAAGCCTTTTGTAGACCCTTTATTTAGCTTTTAATCTGTTTTATTTGCAGAAAAATTGAAGTAGAAAGAGATTGAAATACTTATGTCATGTATGTATGAGTCATCTATACAGTGTATCTACTTGTTCAGAATTTTTCCTTATTATCTAGTAGAACATTTTAATGACTATTCTCCATCTTACAGCAGATGCATTTACTGTGTACAAGTCTCTAGGCTTTTAAGAACACTTCCAGCACAGTTTAATCACTTAATGTTTATTTAGTACAGCATCATATGAAGTCCAGGTCTCCTTTTCCACTGCTCTTCCACCTATATAGAAATAATAACTTTTCCTACTTTTTATTTGAAGTGTCTAAGCTCAGTTTTCACCTGTGATGGACTAACTTAGTAACTAAATTAATGGCTGTGTTGGGGTAACATTTAAATATTTTTATTGCTTCTGATGCTTAGGTAAATCAAGTGAGCTGCTCAGGATATTGGCACCGTTTACATTTCTAAAGTGATTTTACCTCTTTGTCTAAGAGTCACCTCTTTATAGATAGCAAGTCAATAGTTATTTTATATTAATGTTTCTATCTCTTTTCTATTCATATCAGGAGTAGCCACTCACCCAAGGTAAAATCTGGTAACATTTAGGACTTATCAGTAATGAATTTACACAGCTCACTGATTACTAAAAAAATTCAGGATTTGAGATCAAGGACTCATTTGTTTCACATCCTTGTCACACTGAATAGGAGGCCTAAATTGTGGAGGTGGTATGTGGCACTTGTGTGTGTGTTTTTGGGCAGTCTCCTGAATTCAGTGCTGGCCGCTGGGATGCTGCTTTGAGGAGCAGACCTGACTCAGGAGCTCCTGTACTGACTCAAGTGTCTCAAACATGGTGTGTTTTGGGGATGAGAACTGAGGAATCCCTGTCCTGTTTTGGACCCAGGGCTGTGTGATTGATTTGCTGTGTTGGAAGGGCAGTGTGAGGTGTAAGAGCAGCAGCAGTTGCACTGAGTGATGAGTCTGCTCCCAGGAGTGCCCATTGTGCTGCCCAGCAGAGAAGGAAGCCAGGCAGTTTAAACCAAGAGTCTCACTCCATGTGAGATTCTGTTCTTTGGAGGGACCCCTGCCTCTCTGAGGGCATTGTGACACCTCTGGTGGAGAGAAGGCCCCAAGCTCCACAGCCTGCAGCTGCCTTGCAAGCTCTCAGTGCTGGCCTTGCCCAATAACCCACGGTGGAGCAGCCAAACCAAGCAGTGTGAGCATGGAGAACTTGGATCCAGGGCTGAGATTATGAAGTTAGGGCAATTAGCAGGTTCACTGTGTGAGTTGTTTCCACTGGCAATGATTTTGTATGTACAGTGACTGTACATTTCATCTGAACACAGCTTTTATATTAAATCACTAATTCTTTTGGCTTGCTCAGTGAGAATACAAATACTTACATAAACTTCACAAATAAATTAGTGACTCTGTTTTGTTCAGTACACCTGCAGATTTAATTGGCTTCCTGAAAATCACAAACCAAAAAATTAAGCATGACACAAGTTATCTCCAGGCAATACAGGTATTGTTCTTATTTTCTGATGTTTCTTGAAGGAAAGAGACTTTGAGCATGTTGGTTGTGGATAACTACAAATAAGCATCCTGTCTTTTCCTTATGATGCTAAGTTTTATTGTCTCAGAATCTCTTTCATTAGTATTTTTTTTTAGTATTATTTTTTTTTCTAATTTTAGATATTCTGAATTTTAGATTGTCTCCTGAGTAGGTTTTCAGGCTATTCCTGTCATAGAAGTAGCTATTTCTAAAATTCATTGTAGCTGTGTTTTGGGATTTACTTAACAGAAAAAAAATATTAAGGCAGGTGACAGGTGACAAATACAAATGTGTAGTATGACAGAAGCAGTTTGTACCAAGTGTAAATGAGATGGTTGGAAAAGTATCCAGTACTAAAGGATTCCTGTGACTTAGTGGGAAACTCTTGTGATGGGAGGTGGACAGAAATGTTGGTGGACAAAATGTGAGTTATGGATTCCTCAGAAAACCAAGAAAATCCTTTTATTCCTCCAGGTTTTTCACAACTAAAGGATGCATAAATATGCCTGCAAGTGAAATGGAGTAGAGGAGTGCTGTCTGGAAGAAATATTTCCAAGATGGCAAACTGTGATATCCTGCACTATGGATGAAGTTATTTTTGGCAGGACAAATGAGAACTTTCTGGTCTCCCTGCTTTGGAAGGAGGTAGTCTGTGGTGTGGCCTTCTGGTGCTTTATAGTATCATCTGTGTTTTATGAAAGATGATTAACAACTCCATGCTTTTATCCATTTACTCTTAGGTTTCCAACCCTGTGCAGGACCAAAGTAAACTGCTGCCTGTAGGAAGCATTAAAACACAGGCTTTGGTAAAAAATGTTGCTATCAACTCTCCTTTCATATCTTTGGGGGACTTCACATGTGTCTATATTTCTTTCACACATTGTACTCTTTGTGCAATGCCTCTCTGTCAAGGACTGTTTTGCACCAGATGTGCTCCCTCATCAGTAAATGCTATGATTCCAAAAAAGATGTCTGCAGTATAGTCTTCTGCAAAATAAGCAACAAAGCTCTTACATTCCAAGATCTTTCTACTGTTGTGGTAATTGTATCTGGCTGAGTGAAGATTCCAAACACAGATGGTATGGATGTCTATGGATCTATTGATATCCATACCTCTGACTTCACCCATTGTTACCATGCAGGGAACAAAAATCTCACACAGACAAAGGACTTAATGTACAATATTTCTTTCACAGGGTTTAATTTATCTATTTTAGTGTCTCCTCAACATCTAACTGTAAGAAACCTCTGCAAGTGTAAGACCTGAATGTTGACCCTGAATCCCTGTGAGAGGTTGGCAGGCTCTGGAAGAGCAGCATCATGCTGAAGGGAAGAGTGGACATCCTGCAGTCTGTGGAGGATAAGAAAGAACTTCCACCTTCCAACCCTAAATGCCTTGTTCCTTGGCCTGCATATAGCCAGGTGCACCCCTACAGCTCCTGGGGCTGATTTCCTCATGGTGGCTCCAGAAGCAGGCCCGGGCAGCTCAGGTACCTGTGTGGTATGAGGCAACAGCTGCTCTTGCAGGGGATATATTAAATGTCAGAACACCTGGATAATGAGATAGTGAGATCCTTTCAGTGAGGAGGAGGCAAGTTTAGCAGCAGTGGAGCTGGAAGGACAAATCAGTGCCATGGCAGGGATGTGTGCATTGTTCTGTTCCAATTGGACAGGGTATGTGGTAGTGGTACTTGTGAGCATTGCAATGCCATACTCTTGCATTTAATAAACTGCTTTTCAGAAAGTGTTGAGACTCATGATAAGACAAACTTATGAATACAATGGCTGTAGCTTGCTTAGATACCTATCCCTAGTCATGTGCCCCAGCATCTGGGCCCCAGTTGACAGAAAAATCCCCTGTGAGTTTTCTCCAAGAGGCAGAGAGTGTTCAATAATTTCCTTGAAGAACAGTCTTTATTTTCCTGACTTCTGGCTCAGCTGCTTTTTGATGTTGAGTCCTATTTCTTGTTTTCTGCATCCTGAAAGCCCAAAAGGTGATTCCAGTCACATCAGAGTTAACTGAAAGAAATGAGGAATAAGATTGGCTAGGAAAAGGGGATTATGACTGCTTTACTTGATGTTTGCACAACTTTCCTCATCATATTGACTTGCAAAAGCTAGTACAAATAAGGTAAAGGCCCCCTAGGTAAAGGCTTACCTGGTTCAATATCAGTACATCTTTCATCCAAAAAAGTTCTTGGTCATGCTAAGAAGACTGAGAGGAGGGAAGAATGGAGCTGAAGAAAGGACCTTTAAGAAATAAAAGGAGGACAAGGGCAAAGGGTGAGGTCACATTATATGTGATTCAAGGGTGTACAACAAACTGATGAGGGGAAGGGAAGGGAAAAGAAAAGGACAAGTGGGAAGTAAGGGAGAACTGAGGTGTGAGAGGGATCCTGTGAGAGAATTGAAGTGCATGGATGGGATCAAATGGACATTGAGCAGTGAAAGACAGGTCAAATGAGAAGTGAGGGTGGTGGGAATTAGACTGGAAAAGTGCTAGGAAGAGGGGGCTGGAAAATTATACAAATGAGAAGGACCTAAGCAAGGAAACAGAATGAAATGGAAAGGAATGGAATGGATGGCTTCTATTAAACTACCAAATCCACCTCGTTACACTTGAGAAAAATGTTCCCGAAGAAGTTTGATGTGCCTGTAAAGATAGACCCATGTTATATGGAATTTAATATTGCCTCTGGAAACAAAATACTTGGTGGGTTTGGACTTCTGCACGGTATGCTGCACATCATTCTCATGGATGCAGAGCTGAAGAAAGGTGTTTCTGTTCCTGCTGGAAGTGCTGAATCCTGCCTGTGCTGTGCAGAGCAGCAGCTCAGGAGGAGCGGGTGGATGGGCTGCTCAGGATATTCAGGAGTGGTGGCCCCAGGACCATGGCACGCCTTGCCCCTCTCTGGAGCACTCGTGGGTCCTGCCAAACCTGCCCCGGGCTCCGGGCATTCCTGCGGCAGGAGCGGGATCCCGCCCGCGCCGCGCCCGCCGCTCACCTGGCGGGCACCCGTTGCCATCTAGTGGCTGTTGTGGGTCTCTCGGTGCCTGGAAAACAGGGCTTTTCCCACCAAATTGCAGCCCGGCAACCGCTTTTCCAGAGGTTTGCACGATTTGCCCCTAAAAGCTCCCGAGTGACTTGCTCAGAAGCACAGGGTCTGATGCTTGGAGGGGAGAGCGAGGGTCCCTTTCTGTACCACTCAGAATTTCGCCTTGCTTTGCAATTAGACTGGTTGCTCACTTGCCTCTAGGAGTGCATTTTACAGAAGGAGAAGGTTGGAAAATCTCCAAAGCAGCCAAATGAGACCTCAGCCCTGCTGCACTGGCTCCCTTACTGGGAAATGCGAGCTCAGCAGTGCTGGGATCTTCACCTCTCCCTTTTGATGATTCTGGCCAGATTATTGGAATAGGCTGGAAGTTTTTGCCAGTATATTTTAGTATTTCAACCCTTGCTGGATCCCAACCGGACCAAGACAAAATACTCTAGCTGTTGGGTAAGCACAGAGCAAATATTGGCCCAATGGGTATGTTGTACAGGCTCCAGACTATTCCTGTCCCCTGATTCCTGAGAATTGAAGATATGGTGAGAATGGACAGTCTGACTGATGCCCTTACATGAAAACAAAAACAATTGGACTCCTTTTCCTTTTAGAGCTGCCAGTTGCTTTCCATTTTTTTTCTTTCCCCCTCAAAAGAGATCATAAAAACTGAAAAACTTTGAAAAATGTGAGAAAAGAGGGAGAGGAGCAATGAGATCTATGAAGCATGCCCTGCATTCAATGGTGTCTTTGAACAATCCCATTATCTCAAGAGATCAAGTGGAAAAGTCTTAAGAAAAGAGTTAGGAGAACTTGGAAAAGTGGAGTACCTTCCTTGCCCATTTAACTACTTTCTTGAAAGGGAGACCACTATGAATGAAATGGAAGAATTTTCCTTCACTCTGTAGAGTGTCTCTATACAGAACATCCCCTCATCCTTTACTGTGCTAGCATCTACTTGTCTTTGTGTTCACTTGTGATGCATTATTCAGTTTTGGGTTATTGCCACTGTGATGTATAATCATTACAGCAAATAATAACCAATTGTACTTTAAGTACTTATCTCTTCCACACTGAGCCTATTGTTGTTTTCAGAAGAAAAACTTCCCCAATTCTGGAAATACAACAAAACTGCATGGACACCCATCACGAGGTGATAGTGGTAACTGGACAGAATTTTGCTCACGCTAAAAGATGAAGCTCACAAAATGTCTGTAAGAGCAGAGCTTTGTGCATGTGTAACATGGCACAGCTGCCTTTCTTTTTTCTTGGATGCACTCAAAGAGGATCCTTGTGTCTGCCAGCTCCAGGCTAAGGCAAACCAATGTGTTCCTGCAAAGCATGACTGCAGGGCAAAAATCTGAAGCTGTTGCATGAAACCTCCTCCACCATAGATGTTTTATAATGAAAAATACTCTCAACCTTCTATTTCTTTTTTAATGTAGAACTCTGTCTTTATTTTTATATGTTTATTTCAAAACAGGAGAAACCTTTGCATTATGCTCCTGCCTAAATTGAGGGTTTCATGCTGTTCTGTGTTGTTTTTTTTTTCTAGTGGAAAAGAGGGAAGGAAAATTTATGATCCACTGAAAGCTGAGAGCAAACACAGCTTTGATTTTTGAAAACAGAAAAGTAACAAAACGATCAAGCAGAATGCAGGTCTTGAGGGAGTGGAACCATGCTGTAAAGAGATACGGTCATACAGGGAATAAAAGGCAAAAATTGCAACAGAGAATTTCAGGTTAGAAAAAAATTCTTTAAATCTCATCAGCAACAAGTCTTGAGTGACATGGCGTGTGTTTTGCCATCACTGGGTATCTGTGGGGTCTGGTGAGACATCACATACTTGGAACACCTTGGAGCAACCTGCCCAGTGGGTCAGCCAGTCGTTTCCTCCCCACATGAGAGTGGCTATCCTGGGGCTGACCTCCAGAGGTGTTGGTGCCAAACTTTCATAAAAATATGGACCAACTTCTGACAGCCTCCTCCCCCTCGCTGGGAGTTCCACCCAGCGCTGTCAGCAGCAGGGTGTGGAAATGGCACAACCTCCAGAGCCTCCCTGGGCTCAGTGGCCCTTCATGCTTATATCTGGTGCATCTTCTCCACTTTCATGCCAGTCTCTGTCCCCAGGCCCCTCTCTGATCCAGAAAAGGAGGTGGCATCTTACTGGGAGTAAATGACTACCATTTTACTTCGATTAGAGCTTCCCCAAGAGGATATTTCTCATCATTGAGGGCTACATAAAGTTCTAAGTTCAAAATTAGTTGAAAGAAGTTTTATCATAAGTTTTTGTTTGGTTTTTTTTTTAAGTGGTCTTATATTGCCTATTTACTTAGCCTGAAAAATCCTGAATAAATAGAGTTAAATAAGCACTATATTACTGAGCAATTCTTAGCTCTTGTTTATATAAGGAGAGCAGAGTGAACCTATCACTGTCTGAAAGGAAAGTCACATTCCAAATCTCTGCTTGCTTTGGGCACCAAAGCGGGAATGACTATTTAATTTTAACATTTTCAAGTTTATATACTGAAACTGATGCTGGAGTATCATGAATGTGATCACAGAGAATTTTTCTCTCATGTATTCCTCTTTCTTCATTCATTTTAATGTATGTTGACTTATATAAATCATTGCACAGCATGTGTGACATGTTACAATGAAATCTAGAAAAGAAATAGACATCATTGGAGGGCTGAGTTGTCCAGTTGACAGTAGGACTGATAGCTTTGATACTCTGCTATTCATTCTCAGTTACATCCTCAGTACATGTACAGAGGTACAGCAAGTGCCTGTGCTGTCCAGCTGTGTGATCAGTAAAGGAGTTGTGTTTAAAAATATGGCCCAATTTTGGTCTATTCATGTGGTTTGCAAGGGTCCAAATTATTCTGAAATATGTTATAGAGCTTTTTCTACTTCAGCTATATTCTCACTATATATATATATATAGTTAGGCTGGATAAGAGCTGCACTTTGTGTATGGCTTAGCTGGAGCCACATGTGAGCATTGTCCTTCCACAAGGAAAAGCCCCAAATGCAGCTCACCAGGATTGCAGCAGGTACTTGATCTCCAAACTGAACTGACAGAAAGGTTTATGTTTTCCCAGTGGAAAGCATAGTTATTCTCAGTGTATTTGGTGACATCTGGGACCAGGGCTCTGAGACAGCTCTCTTAAATTTCGGGGGACCTGAGCTTGCTGATACGAGATGTTGATGGTGAGGGCAGAGATGAAAGCCTTTCAATTGCCATTATAATTTGCTGTCAACCCTAAACAAATACACAAAAAATAGAACCTTATCCTTGGTGATGAATAATCAATCCTTCTTTCAATAAGCCTCTTTGTTATGTCACTAAAAATGATAAAACCCACAAATTGCCTCACTGTTCACTTATACACCAATTATTGATAGAGAGGTTCCATAAAGGCATGGGACAGCTAGTGGGGCAGCTGGATGATCAATGTGAGGACACTCAAACCCATGGCACAATGGGAAGGTGATTTCACAGCCCCTCTCTGCCACATGGACATCTCCTTTGTGCAGGCAGCAGTATTTGCCCAGTTTCATCAACAGATGGTTTAATAAAATGATCTCATTAGAAACTAATCTGCAGTTCTATTTTGTAGAGGTAATTTCAAGCTGGCTTATCCAGGAGTCTGTGACTGTACAACTCAGCACTAGCATGGAGAAAGGCACTGGCCAAGGGGCAGAAAAGGGAAGGTGAAAAGTGCTTTGCAATCACAGCCTGACTGTGCAACCCCACCCCTTTGACAGTCAGTGCCAAGAAGTTACGGCCATTTCAAATCATATTTTTCTTCCCCAGTTGTTTGGCAAGAGTGTTATGTTCCTAGCTTTAAATACAGCTATCCAGGGACTCCCAGCAAGACATTTATTTTTATTATATTTTTCTTTTGGACTTTATTCGCAAAGCCAGCAAGGATAACTAAAAAGCTGAGATTTGAAAGAGGAAGGGGGTTTAAATGAGAAACACCCTTCAAGAAATTTTGGTGAAACGTCTTGAAACAGAGACTAAAATGGAGATAGAATTTCTTTGGTGTATAAACTTTCAGGTTTTAGTAGAAAAAAACCCACCGTGTTTGAAACAGGCCCCAGATTTTTGAGGAGCTGATGTAAGTAATGGAGCGTGATGTACATAGCTGGGACAAGGAATATACTGGAAGAAGCAAGCACAGTATCTTTAAGAAGTTGCCAAGACCTGCAGAAGGCTGACATGGGCAATTTCCTCCAAACTGAAGCTACAAGCAAATGAAATAGATGGAAGGTTGTTGAAATTGAAGGTATGAGTCTTCTGAGCTCTATACAAAATGAATATGTTATGAGGATGCCGGAGCTATCGAGAGTTTGGAGTAGGTGTGTGCTGTGTGGATGTGCAGTCACCTTTGTCAAGATGGCCCCATTAAACCTTAGAACTAAAAATTTTAATGGGAAGAGAATAAAAGTATAACCAGTTAATTTCTGTTTTCTGTCTTTACAAAACAGACAGGTACAGCTTCAAGGAAATGCTGCTTTGGAAGGATCTGTAAAGGCACTCAGTGCATCCCAGATTCAGGGCAGCAACTCTCTCTTTTCAGATCAGTGATGCTCAGAGTTGCAGAGGTGCCACTGCCTCTTCCAAAAGCAAGGGAGTATCAAAAGTCTGTGGTGGCAAATGACCTTTTCCTAACGAAGAATCTGATACAAATATCAGACTTAGGCCAGTTATGGAATAAATTTTTACTGAGTTTCAGGAGAGGTTAAAGCAGCTCAGGACCTTATGCAGCCTCTGAAGGATCAGGGCCAGAGACTGTTCTGTGTAGGACAGCCCTGGAACATTGGTTGGGAGAGAAGAAACAGTAGATGTGTATTTGGGATGGATGTCACAGATTAACCCCCACCTCCCTCAAGAGAGAAGTAGATGTGTTACTAGAGAAGCTGTTGGAATAGAAAACTGAGATCTGCCAACATCAGCAAAAACCTTGCCCCAGCTGCTGAGTGCACCTACTGACTTTGGATCAGGCTCCAGAGGGAAATTTCATCAGTTGCAAGATTTACAAGCTTGCCAGACCCCACCTAAAAATGAAAACTGCAAACTTGTAACTGGTAACCCTATAGCTGGTTTAAAAACCCAACAGGAAACAAAAGGACTGAAAAAAATCCATTTGTGTGATTTAAAATCTATATAGTACACGACCCCATAGTATTTCAAGCTGAAGATAGTTAAGAGGTGTAAATAGCCTTCAAGCAGAATGCCTTAGAAATACAAAGATACCCTGAGAACCAGCCAACAGCCAGCTGGTAACACAGGCAGCTGAGATACAGCAAGCAGGACTCAAGTCCTGGACTGTAAAACTCTGGGGGGAGCTGAACTCAAGTCTTCCACCAGCATATCTCTGAACACTCAGTATTTTAATATTCAGAAAAATGAAGTTGTTCCAAGACAAGGAACAGGAAGAACAAATAGCCACTAAAACATAAAAAACCAGCCAAGTGGTTTAGAAATTTACTGAGATTGAAGCCTAGCCATGTTACTGCACCAAATGGCCCTGAGCAAATCTCCCCACAAAACACTTTCAGGACATTCTGTTTCACCACAGTGCAGGACAGCATTTTTCTCCTGACCTCTTTAAATTTGCAGGGGCTATGAAAGTATCATTGCTTTATACATATGTCAAGATTCAAGCCAGAGTACAAACCTAAACTTCTGAAGATGGGTGTGTATGACCGTAGCAGAAAATGATCCTCCTCACTTCCTCCCTCTCCCATTTTGCAACTGTTTTTGATGGCAATATGATTTGTCCCAAGATGAAACCAGGTAAGAATTGCAGGGGGAACTCTTTCATAAGGAGATAAAATCCTAAAGTAGCTCCAGAGGTGTTTGTTGTATTGTAATTGTGCATTCTGCAAAGTCAAAGACTGTAAACACTTCTAGCTCTTCCTGCTTTTATAAAAACTCTTCAGACCTGTTTGTGTAGCATTGGCAATATTTAGATACTGCATCAGCAACAAATCCAGTCGCAATCATCCACATAACCAGTGTCAGACTCCTTGTGCCTGAGTCTTCTCTCTACTATTCTGCCTTAATGTGACTCCTGCTGCACCCAAGGAAAATTGATTCTTCTTCCCCTCCCTGTCTTGTGCTCTGGGAAACAGAACATACAAAAGAATTGGAAGTTGTGAACATTCAATCATAGCATCATGAGGGTTGGAAAAGATCTCCAAGATATTGAGTCCAACCTTTGACGAAATGCTGCCATGTGAAGGCATCCATAGCACAGTGCCATGTCCAGTCATTCCTGGAACAGTTCCAGGGATGGCGACTCCAGACCTCTCTGCCAGCCTGTTCCACTGCTTACCCACCCCTTCAGTGAACTCTCCCTTCTGTCCAACCTGAAACTCTCAAGTTCTGCTTAACTACAGCAGACCAGTACTGTCCCTGTAAAGTACAATCATAATTTAGATGATGTTTTGAAACTAAGCAAAAAATGAAAAAATTCCCAATATGGATTGACAGTGATGTGGCCTAGCATAAATGTCCATTTTGTTGACAAGAAAGAAGCTGGCAGCAAGTGAAATACGCATAAGCTGAAGGTTTGTGGAATTGGCAATTTTTACCCTCTCTTTAAGTAAAAGTGGCTATCCTGCAGAAAGATAATTCTTTCAATGCTTTCATATTACAGACTAATTTAATCAATGAGCAAAGATACAGACTAGATGTTCCCAAATGTTATTCCTAAATGTTATCCATCACTAGGGGGAAGGACAGTAGGCCACCTCCTAGGAGCTTAGCTTTGAGAGACTGACATCAATCTTCAAAGCTCTGTTTATCTACTGAGATATCAGACAAGAGCCAGGCAGAAGGATCTGACAAGTCAGAGCTTTGTCAGTCATGATAATCCACCAGAAGAGCTCTGCCTGTGAAACAGGCAAACATGAACTGTCCCAGGACAGGTACTACCAGCAGGGAGAATAAATGATAATATTGTACAGGCCTCCTTAGGAACCTCCTGAGCAACCTCACTGCTGAATTCAGGTGCAAGGAAACAAATGGAACAGGTGCAGGGAAGGACTCCAAATCCCAGCTAAAGTCTGGAAAGCACCCATGGAAAAACAAGCAGTTCAGCCTGTTTAGCCTTACAGAACAAAGGCTGAGACAAAATATACAACTTTGGTCTATGCATACTGCAGGGGGCAAAGAGAAAAAAATGGAAAAAAGGAAAGATTCAACTTATCCTACTACTGTGCACAAACATCAGTATCAGTAACATACAGGAATATATCAATCTGTGTGCTAGCAAGGTATGCATTAATGTGGCAGCAGAGTTAAGGCAGAATGCACAAAGAATCAATTTTCAGAGCTAAGATATTTTCTTCTTTCAGACTGATTTGCTTAGAAAAGTATTATGTTAGCACTTTTATAGTGTACTAAGGCAGGCAAACAGTTACACACTTTCCCTGCTGTTTACATATCTAAAATATAAGCACCTGTGAACATTTTTTTAAAGACACTAACCAGGTAAAGCTTATAGACATGACTACAACCAGACACATTTGTAAAGACAAGTTCCACAGTAAAACAATCAAAAGAAAATAAAATATGGCAACTCAGATTTTTGGCAAACATTTTATATTTTTTATATAAAAATCTCAGTAAGAAACCTAGCAGAATATGACTGAAACATCTGCCTTACAACAAGTTAAAAAAAAAAAAACTCACAAAAAAAAGAGAAATAAAGAAAAAAATTCCAACCCCCCCCCAAAATTTTTAATTATAAACCAGAATATCAACAAAACACTTAAAATAATCTCAGATTGTTTGGCAATTCATCACATCATAACAACAGACACATTTGATCATAAGAAAAGTTTAACTTTATATACAATTTCACTTGAACATTTGCTCTTACCAGAGTTAATATACATTAAAAAAAGATTCTGGCAATAATACCAGCTTCTATTTTTAATACCTGTGTATAAAATGTAACACAAAATGCTGAAGCTCTATAGTCAGGAGAAGTGACATTTGATTTCAATGGGTCCCTCTTTGTTGAAAAAGATAAATACTGAAAGAACAGGTGTTTAGTTGCAAAATAAAACTGTTTCATTTTAGGGTGACATTGGTTGACTGAATAAATCTAACCTAGTACTATTTATTTCTTGTTGGTAGTAAATTTACAAGTGAAAATATAATCCAGTAAGATTACATTTTAAATGTCATACTTTGTCACAAATGTGAACAGAAAGGAGCCAAGTCCCTTTCCCTATGCTAAACTACTTTAATGCATGCGAGAAAAATATTTTACCAACTGTCTGAGCATATTTTAGAGAACTTCAGATTTTAGACAGCCCTGGGGGAGCGGAGGGGAAGTTTCCTACTGACATCTGCATAGAATGTAAAATATATAATTAAAAAACCCTAAGGTATATACTAAAGTTTACAGACCAATGCTTTCCATATAATAAATAAAATGTCCATCATTGATTAGATTCATACACAGAGTAAAATACAACCTATTTTTACAAGTTTATGTACAAAGTGTATTAGTAGGCACATGGGTGCCTTATGGGTTGGAAGCATCTGCATTAGCATGTCACATTGGGAAACTCCAACTTTCCAAGTCAGTGATAAAATATATAACTACTTTGTTTTTCATTCAGATACAAAGTAAACTTATTTTTCATCTGAAATAAATGTACATAATATTCTGTATAAACAATAGTTTATAAAGCTGTTTAAAATGTAACTTAAAAGTACTGCATTGTTTAACTTAGAGCTCTGAAACAAGCACGTGCAAATCCCTTTGCTTTAAAAAAAATAGAAGCACAGATGTTTGTTTTCTTTTGAGTCTTCCAAGAACAGTACTGGCTGGTAAAGATTATCGTTTTGCTTTCTTTAGTGGCGCCTCCTCTGTTTTCTGCTGGCCTTTTCTCCGTACCACTGTTGGGCTCTCCTCCCTTTTACGCTTGGCAGATTGCACCTTTAACCTGAAAAACATATTAGTAATTATTTTCACAATGGTACAGCCTGTAAAAAAAAAAAAGAGTGGTCAATTTGGTTCAGAGGACTGAACTAAACTGTCCATCTCTTGTATTTTATATAAAAGCTTACTACTAAAACACACTTTTTAATAGGATATGGGGTACAAATGGTGTATGCTGGAGAGTGCTCCATATGTGGAATTTGAGGCTAGAATTCCCCTTCCTTCTTTTTCTCAGGAAAGATTTGTGGATTTATAACAGAACATAATGGACTCCATTACCCTGTCTCACAAAGGCAGAATAGTGCAAGTGTCTCAAACCCTGCACACACACGAGGGAGTAAGGGGCAGACATCACAAACCCTTACCCTGTGCACTCACACACCCTTCCATATGCTCACCATAAATGGGCTCACACCCTTGGCCACTCCTGACCACACAAAACAGTGGAGCTGAGGTGAGCTGTGACAGCCATCAGTGCACACAGCACCTGCTCTCCAGGCTCTGCCTGAAGACACTGGCACATTCCAGAAAGGATGACAGCTACACGTGTTTGACATACAACACATTTTACAGGTAAACTACAAGATGCAGAGCAACTGTACATCACATTTGTTACTTATTCCCTTGGGATTCTGCACTGTGAACTCAGCTTTAAAATTAAAAATTATACCAGGAAAGAAGGGAAATAGAAATATATTCAGAACTTGGTATAAGGGCTCTCTGAGTTTCTCCTCTTTTCTCAGTTGATCTTAGAATCATGTCATCATATTTAGATTTAACCTGAACATTTAACCTGAACTACTGATGCTACCCCCCAGCCAGGAAAGAATCACAGCTGAAGTTAAAATACTACATAAACAGCATTTTCAGATTCTCCCAAGAGGTTTCCAAGGATATAAAGAAAAAAATCTAGTCTTCCAAATGTCAAATAAAGGAAGAAAAAGAAAAAATGTAAACAGAAGAAAATCCTTTAAAAGCTTTTATATATCACACAAGAACAGAACAGAACTAGTCTGCTGTTCAGATTTTGAAGTGGTACGTTACATATTAGGAAAGGATCCCTGTAGTGGCTTCTAAAACAAATACTCAAAGTAGATTCAACTTTAATACTTACTGTGTCAAAGGAAGAGATTTATTAATTTTTGTATCACTGGGAGATCGTTTTTTTGCTGCTAGTTTCTGTCGTTTTCTAGGAGAAACTGAACTTGGACTGCTGCATTTAGAAGCTGCACGTGTGGTTGGCTTGCTGGGCTGTTTTCTGTAATAAAAAAAGAATGATAAATTCATATATAACAAAATACTTTTACCAAGTCAATTTCTTCTTGCATTCCAAGTGCAGATAATTAAGATTGCACAGTACTTGCAACAAGTAAATCAAAGCAGCCAAAAGAAACAAAGTGAAAAACACATTTGTCTGCTTCAAGACACGCTGTGATGCCAAGCTGTGTATTTTTGTATCAAATGTAGAATCAACAGGCAGCTCTACTAACAGTATTTGGCATTGACAAAAAAAAAAAAATCCCACACCAATCCATTCCAAATTTTGCAATAATTTTTGTACATAAGCATCTAGGTTTAAAAGAATATCTTTTAGTCTGAATTCACTCATATAAGCTTTGGTATCCACAGGTTCAGTAACATGAAAAACTGATTACTGGCAATTAATTTCATAGTTTAGAAAACAGGTGATTTAAGTCAGAAAAATCCAGCAATGCTGATTATGAAGAAGCATTCTCTTCCACAGAATTATTCCCAAATGCTACTTAGAAAATGCAGACAGTATACAGCACCTTAAGGTAGAGATGCTTTGCTGCAATCAGAGCTAGAAGAGTAGCACTGGAAATCTGAGACATAACCCCAAATCTATAAAAATGTAGATGCTTCCATGAGCAAACAGAATAAACACACATATACCCCAGTCTTTATTACAATTTTAGAGTAAACAATTATGAGAAACTAAAAAAAGTTATTTTGGCTTTACCAAAACAAATCTGTTGTTTATTAAGTAGTAGTGGTAAACCTTCACAGTTTTTATGTAAACGAAGAACCATGTAAATACCTTCAGATTCAGTTCTGAAATTATCAGTTCAAGAGCACTGTGGCAACTGTGCTTCAAGTACTGTCCAAAGGCTGACATATAATATATACAATATAACATGTAATATCCTCAAGAGGGAAGTAGGTTTGGTCAATTGAAAGTCATCCCACCACCACCATAAAAAAAGCCTGGACTCCAATTCTTTTCTGAAAGACAATACAAATCTAAACTTCCCAAAGCTGCTATGTTTCATTGTTTCCACAGTAAGATAAAGAGGATGAGCTCTGCTAGAATTCAGCATGCCTACAAAAAGGCAGACCAGTGCTAAGGCAGATGAAGAATGTCATCCTGAAAACAACTCTTGCTACCCACACTTGTGTCCTACAGCAAGATTGCTCTCCAAGCTTGCAGATCACCATATTAGAAATTAAATCCCACAGTACTGCAGACTCATGTATTTAACTTGGACAGTACTTAAAGAAACAGACAGGAATAATTATATTTTCACCTTGTTCCAACACAAATACCAAATGGTGAATCTACAGTCAACTCTGATGTCCCATTTTGCCCATCAAAACAAAGTGTCCTTAGGCATCACTAGGATGAAGAATGCCAACACGATCAATTCTTACCTTGTTACGTACTCAAATATGTCTTTTGAGACCCTAACAGTTACCCTTAACCCCACCTTTTGTCTCTTCATTCTTAGAAGAGTGGTACTAGAATTAGAATAAAAAATTACTTGGAAAGCTCTTACCAGTTTTAAACAAACAAAGAGAAAAAGGCAAAAAGAGGAAGCAACAACCTCCTCCCTGCAACAAACCCCACAACAACCGAGAACAATGTAGAAAAAAGTTTGGTATTAGAGTCTCTACACAGTTACCTTTGAGCCTCTAATCTTGTGGCTGATCGAGTTGTGGCCCCAGAATGTGCATCATCATCTTCCTCACCATCCTCTTCCTCACCTTCCTCTTGCTCTTTCAGTTCATCTTCGGAAGACGTAAATTTCCGACGTTTCTTCTCTGGCTCCAGTGTTTCTGTCCATTTAAAATTTTACACATATGCTATAATTTTCCAAAAGGTCTCCAAAAGGACACGAACGCTTAATTTAGAAGAGGTATTCTAGTCACAAGTCCCATTTTCAGTAAGTAATTTTCCATTTCCTTCATATTTCAACATTTTTAATTCACACTTGTTTGACTTCATCTTGCTAACACATTCACCAGAGTTTACTTACACAGCTCATAGCCAGAATTCATAGAAAATTCATGAGGCTTTATAGAAGCATCTGGGATGTAGCAATTCTGACATGAGATTACAGCAATTTACACATATTTACATAATATTTACACTAGCTGTAACTCAATGATTTTTCCTCAAAAAAGGAAAATTGAATAAAGCTTATCTTGCTGCTATTAGTAAACAGAAAGGCACAGCAGTATTTTCTTATTCTGTTTGGAGTAGCACAGTTTCTCATGCTTTTACCCGTTTCCTCTGATTGAACCAGAGAGCGCCTGGGCTTTCTTCCCCTTTTACGCACAACCATTTCTGCTTTCTCAGCTTCATCCTCCTGAAAAAAACAAAATAGAACCAAGTAAGTTAAGAATTATTTACTTTACACAGAAGACAGACATTTTTCATTACATACTGCTTGTAAATTTACACATTGCACTTACATTTGTTGTTTCTTTCTTATTAGATATGTCTGTACCTAAAAAAGAAAGGAAAGAATAGAACTTGATCCTGAACTTCAAACTGTTCACCAATCAATTTAAAAGATCTTTCATACTCTCAACTCTGCAAACATTACAGCAGCTCAAAAAACATTTCAAGTCTCTTTCTAATTTAGAAAATAGCTTTGTTGTACTTTGTTATATACAGAGACTGGGACAATGATTAAATTTATTTTTTAAGTACTAAGGCTTTATAGGACTTACAGTATTTATTGCTTTATTGCATATACTGTTTTAATGGAAAAGCAGAAGTTACTTACTCCCTTTAACTACTGCAAACCAATTACAGAATCACAGAAAAATTTGGCTTAGAAGGGGCCTCTAGAGGTCACCTAATCCAATCTCCTGTTCAAAGCATGGCTAAATTATTTGATCTAATCATACTGCACAAGACTTTCTTCAGTCCAATTTTGAAAGCCTCCAATCCGTGTTCCCTCCTGGTGATCTGTTTTAGTGCTTAACTGTGCTCATGCTAAAGCACCAAGATGACTGAGACGAAGCTCAAAAAGAAACTATTTAAAACCTTTCTAGTATGTGAAGTTCATTACTTCCTCTGCTGAAATGCTTCTTACTTCCAACTTTGTAATTTTTACAGGCTAGCTTATACATGTTAAAACAGATTTTTAACTCTACATCTCGTGACTCAACTTGGCTTCTCTCCATGGTTATCACTTCTACCTTAACTCTGTGATGAGAGACATTATTTTACAAAGCTTTTGAACCCTGTCAAACAGAATTATCTCTAACACTGCCAGGATAAAAATCCTTAGCAGCAGAAAAGAGAAGCAACTTAAATAAAAAGGAAGTTTTTATATTTTTTTTCCCCTGCCATAAAATTGCTGTCCAATTTATGAAAGATAAATAAAAAGGACACAAACTCTAAAACCCTCATGAATTAGACTGAGAGAAGAAATAAAATGTTAATGCAAAGGATCTAAAATCTCAAAGAGCAGAAATATATTCTAGAACTCCCATACAAGCTTTCAGGCACTTCTTTGTAAAGTTATGGGGAAAAACTTTTACACAAAAGCAAATTAAGTAAAACACAAATATATTTAAGTATTCAAAAGAGCAAGTGAAATAAAACATAGGACTGTCCACTGTATTAGCTCTTCACACAACATAAGGATATACATAATACAACCAGCGTGTATTAGCTCTATTGTGTTCAGAAAAGATACTTTATAATTTTGGTACATTTTGGCAGATTTGTAGCAAAGGGGTTTTTGACTGAAGAATAATCCCATCTAGATCCATGACATGCCTTTAACAGACAACCCTCTGTAAGATATGAAAATGTAGTAGTTTTGCCTAAAGTATAAAAATAACAAGATATAGTATCTAGAAATCATACAAATTTTAAAGCAGCAACTATTGATTAGTGCTAAGTAATTAGTTTCAAATCCAGTATCAATGTTATGGGGGGATGATACTTTCAGAAATCATGTCTCTGGACTACATTTGCTGTAGTGACCAAAACTCTGCATCCCACTCCACATGTGGATCTGTCCCTACTGCAAATCCTCATGCAGAACACCCAGAAACTACCAGAGTAAATTAACTGCACAGAGGGATTAAACTTGGTTTCCTTTTCATTGTCAGGGGTTCTCAACTCCTTTATGCCTATGAACAGGAATATAGGATAGTGCATTCTACTTTGTACACTCCTCTTAACATTGCTGTGATACCAACAGCCTTTTACCCGGAAAACAGAAATGTTACATAACATACTCAAACTTTAAGTACACAGTCAGGTGTCTATCCTTTTGAATAAAAAGCAAAGCAGAATGCACTTTGATTTCATTCTCACATTCTTGTCTGTTCTCTCTGCAGTTCACAGAATTCAAGTACCACACAATGAGCTAATCCTCCAGAGACAATTCTGAAGCATGTGGATTAAAGCTGACATTTTTACAAATGTGGAGAAAATAGGAAACAGTCCATATGTGCAGTGCAGCCAGATTGGTATATCTGTAGAACCCTAAGCTTTTAGAAACTCCAGATTTGTTTTGAGATTTGGTTTCTCAGATTTTTTGCATGTTTGTTTGCATTTCTTTACAAGTCATTTTTAAATCTACTTTTCAGTCCACCTGCTTCCTAAAATGGGTTTTTTAAGATTTTTATTAATGAATGGCCATAATGAAAAAGACACATTTGAACAACCAGTGCAGTTCTCTATACACAAGATAAATTAGGAAAGAGAAAGGTAATTAACTTAATTATATTTTAGTTTGAAGCACTTAAAATACATTTTCGAGTCAAGCTCAGCAACTATGTTCCAAAGATCACACAGCAGTTGTGAAAAGGGAAAGAAATATCCCCTCAAGATACCCCTATGATCTTTAGATACATATCCACAGATAAAACAATTAACTGAACAGAATCTGAAATGTAATGTAGTAAGTGTGACTGACAGTCACTGTATGAAAGGGACAGCAGTCACTGAGAGCCAGTCTGATGTGGCTCCTGCCTTCCCCTGAAGCTGTGCCATGTACCTAGCCCACTCAATCATTTGCTATATTCTGCAATGCATTATTCAGCACTGAGCAGTGCTGCTGCATCTTTGAACTAAGTTCTTATCAAGCTGCTTTTTTTTGAAAAGAAAAACTTGGTAACAATTAGGACAAGTCTTCATCTCTTTCTTCAGATGTTTTTAATCATGAATAACACTGACTGCCAGAGATGTCAGGACAAAGGAGGATCCATGTGATTTTTGTGAAAACTCTTCTATTTCTTCCATCTTCCATTTTATACCTTGAGGCAGGTATCATTTGCTTACCTGTTTGAGATGTTTTCCCTCTAGTTGCAGAGGTAGGAGTTTGCAGCTGAAATTAAAAAAAGCGCGTTTTTTAATTTAAAGAAAATGAGAAAAATTCAGCATTGTGTTACATAAATAATCACAGAAACTTGCTAACACTCACTGTAGAATGAATCTGTAAATCTAGAAAACGTGAACACTAATGAGCACACAAAGTTTGTACTGAGTTTAAGAGCAGGATGCATTTTTCCATTTTGATAAATAACTGAAAACAAGTCAAATGAGCCCATAAAAAAGTCATGGCACTTTCAGTAGTGGGACACTAAAATCATTGCAATAGAAGACATAAAAGATAAAAGCAGTTTCAGTCAAACATATTTCTGGATTTAATTATCAATTAAGAAGTTTAGTACAGTCACTGTATGTGATCCCACATACAGATTTACAGAACTACAAGTCACTAGAAATTGTTTATTTACTCAGAATGCAGAAGCAGCTATATATAATTACACAATGTTCTATGATGACTGTCCAAAAACTCCAGCGCTTTCACCACTGAATAAAACCACCACCAGGATGCCTGTGGCTCCTCTAAAGTAGCAACTGGGAAAACTGTCATGCAAAGGCATCTCACCTTGGAGAACCCCTGTCTCAGATGGAGGGCAGGTGTCACTCCTCCCTGCAGCTGACACCAATCACTCACTCATCACTAGGAAGTACAAGACCTTTAAACACCTGAACCAGAACAAGATGATTCTGTTCCAGTACTGAGGACATCAAGGTACATTTATTTCTGAGGGTGATTTTAAAATTAATTTTAATTGTTAATTGGACCAAAAAATGCCCCAAAAAACAACTAAACAAAAACCAACCCACAACACTAAAACAGGAAAACTGAATACCAAAATCCACACCAGTTCATATTGATGAAATGCAATTAGGAAAGACTAGGAGTTCTGAAACAGAATTCCAGCCAACCTGTAAGAAGGGACAGGACTCAAAGGACTGCCTGAAATATGAGGACGGAACAAGCAGAGACAATAATTCCTTTTATCCATAAACTAGGTAAATTCCCAAGATTTCCAACAACCATGGCAGGTGATGCCTCACCAGGCAAGCGGGAGGAAAACCTGCATTTCAACACAACTACACTTTTAAAATCCCCTCTTTTCTATGCAATAATGTTGATTCTGAAATAGTAGAATTCTCTAGAGAGAAGCCTTTAACCAGAATAAATCCAACTAACTGTACTTCAAAATCATGCCTGACCCATCACTCCCTGTGCTGTAATCCAGAAACAATACCAACAGACCACTTTCTTAGCTGTGAATATCCTTCACAGGGGTTAGAAAATAAAACTACCACTGAGCTTTAAAAGACAGACATGTTTCATGAGCTCCTAGGTTACTCACCAGTTTGTCTCTATCTCTTGCATGAACTGTAATGTTGCAATATATATGTAATACAACTGCTTTACATAATATTTTACTTTACAGCTATGAAAAAATTCCGTGTGCTATTACTATGATGCACTCAGTAGAGGGAAAAAAAAAATTGTTTTTGAAATAAAGTCACCCTTGCTCTTCAAGCCAAAATTACTCTCAGCACAAAAGACATGTTTACACCACCAAAAATTGATCCTGCACACAAGTATATATTGCTAGCTAGTGTTAACACTTAGATCTGTATTAAATGAACTAAGTGTGAAGCTGATTGGTAATTTGCTACATTCTGATTTAACATTATATTTTGCTTAAAAAGTTCAGCTATATTAAGAGATACATCAATATTTTTAATTTGCTTAGATTGAACTCAATTATCAAGTTTTCAATAAATGCTTCTGAAATGCTGTTAACTGTTAAACAGATAAATGGCTCTTGAAATACTGTGTTTAAATGCACCCAAACAAAATAAAGGCACTTACATTCCCAGTGCTCATATCAGCTTTTGACTCCCCACCTGAGGGAAGAAATATGAGTTCAGAACTTGAATGTCACTATTATCCTTGTTTTTCCACACAGGTATTTTGAACTACTTACCACCAGGCTGTACTGCTTCAAGAGGATATTTACGAGGCCGTCCCCTTTTGCGTTTCACTACTACAGGCTGATTTTCCTATTAAAAATAAAGGACAAAAATATTTTACTTACTGTAACTGGCATTTGAGCAATGTAATACAAAGACTGCTAACTGAATTCATGTGACTGAATTCTGAATTCAGAAGTAGTACTTTTCAGTTAAAAAAATAAATAAGGCAAGTTTAATAGCAAGAGACACTGCCTGTTACAAAATCAACTAATACAGCTGAAAAGAAACAAATTATACAAATTCTCAGTGGTTTAACTCAGGCACAATGCATGTCTGAGAATGCAGTGCCTTCTGCTCCCTTAGCCCCAAAATCTCTATGACTTGGTCTCACAAATGCTGCTGCCTTACCCCATACAAGAACTCCAGACTTTACATCCCATGATAGAAAAGGTACTAGGTACATTCCTAGTGCCATATAGCACAGGCTACATCCTGGATGTTCAGCAAGTGCTTCCAACAGTTAATACCCTAATTATCCCAATACACAGATTGCTGATATTCTTTATATAAACAGGCTCCTTAGCAAAAAAAAGCCTCCTTCCTTTGAAGTTTTAAGCTTTGAAAGAGAACTTTTAAGTAACGAACACGGTCAGATGGGCAGATTGTGAAATTCTCAATAACAGACTTTCTCTTACAAACAAGGAAAGATTAAATGCCTCATACAGCATTTACTGAAGTTTAGCAGCCAGCATTTCCTGAAGTTTAGCAGTATCTCCCCCAGAATGATTCTCAGAGACTCAAGCCTTGAGTGAACAAATATAAAAACATAATCTTTAAATTTTCTTCGACTTTCAAAACTGAGGCAAAACCCCCCAAATTACGAAACCAACACCTTTGAGATCACTGTCTATTTCTAGAGGCCAGCATCAATTTTAATCTTGAGAGTTCAGACATTTGTTTACAACTCATACTGTAGAATATCCCAAGTGCATGCCTAGGAGATAATATTAAGACTTTACAAATTGTTTAAAGATAGTATTTTGAAAGACAAATTGTATTTGTTAATGACTAAACTGTCCACGTCAATTACAAAGTTTTTAGAAAACATGATTTCTATACAATATAACTCTACATAATTGCTATCTAGACAATTTGTAAGCACTATTAAGCCTAAGAAGAGAGTCAGTCCTACTTCAGTAATGAGACATTGATGTCTTATGGTCTGTGAGTTTATACTTTATGACTGAGCTACATAAGTCCTTGGTACTTTACAGTGCCAAACAATTCTTCACAACTATTTTTTATTAGGTGAAGATAATTTTAATACTGCTGTCAACAAAACACAAAATAGTTATGGACTGCAAATACAGAGTACTGTGAACCTGCACAATCTCAGTGAGCTAACATGAATAAGATCACTCACCTCTGGAGAACTTTCATTTGATTCTAGACTCTGCTTTTTCTTTTCAGACGTTTCCTGTTCAATGTTAAATTCATCTTCACACATACAAAAGAAAAAAAAAGAAAAACAAAAGAAATTGTATATCTTTGTTTTATTAGGCAAAAGAAATAGTAAAAGTCACAACTGCCATACTGAAAATGTTAATTCATTCTTTAGCCCGAAATTCCCTAAAAACACCCACCAGAAATCAACACTGTTTGCCTTGTAGAAACAGTGTATTTGTCGGCCAAAATGCTTCCCCCTAACACTAGATGAGTTAGGGAGGTCTTCTATTTTAAAGGAAAGCAAAAGCTCACAATAGTGACATACTATAAAATGGTGGGACAAGTACAAGCCCCTATTCCATTTTGTCACATATTCCACGAAACAGGAAGCTGAGGATACAAGCACACAGCAGAACAGATTCACACGTCAACCTGCTCGCATGAGAAACAAAACTATTTAATAGGTCAAACTAACATCAGGGAACATTCTCAGACTGCTCCCATAAAGATAGACTGAAGTAACATCAAAGCCACATTAATAATGTGGTCACACCATCTTTTATTATTTATTTTAGTGCAATTAAGTCAATTACAACAGTGCAACTTGCACTCTTTTCTGCTCTGTAGAAACATCTAAAACCAATTTGATGATTATGTCATGGTTTTTTACATAGGACAGCTCTTGCTTGTGGTCAGAGCTAGGAGATGTTCTGATCACATAATGCTGATGGTTCTATTTTCCCCACCTACCTACCCAAGATACCTACTGAAGCAATAATGGAGTGAATGGGTGGTAACAGCAGAAATATCAAAACTTTTCTCACCATTAAAGAAACTAAGATAAATGCATTATTTGATAGCAGTAGTAGAGCAGAAATCAACTAGAGAACACCTGTAAGTATATTTGCTGGGATCAAGTTCCCAATTTCTCTCAAAAATCATTCAAATGAAAAGAACATTCAGGATGGGTTCAGAAAACCTGCCATAATGGGCAGTTTAATTACCTTTTTCTCTCACAGTACTTCTAGGAGGTGTTTGTGTTACATCAATTTCTTTGGACACTTCTGCAGCATCACCTGAAATAACTTCCTACATTATTTTGAAACAAGAGAGGAAAGATGTCTTACTAAACATTAAAAATCACTGACAGTTACACTAAAAAACCACCCCACCCCAATACGTGAGTAGTTATTTTACTCATCAAGATTTTTACTGCCTCTTAAAAACTTTGATGCTGAGAAGCTTCATCACAAATCAGTGGGTGAGACAGTCCAAAATATACTGAATGTACTCCTAAAAAAAAACAACTATTTTGCCTTAATTTCTATTTTGATTTAGCAGGAATCAGTACAAAGTCAGAACTCGGGTAAGTGCAATAAACCCTCGTGAAAACCTCAGATCAGTAGATGCCCATGCAGATGCTGAACTGACTGGAAAGCTGGCATCAGACTGACTGGAAAGCTGGCATCCAACAATGCTCCATGAGATGCCACACTCCTACCTATTGTGCAACTCAGTCCTCTCAGTCTTCCACACCTCAAAGATATTCAACACAGGCCTCTGCCTTTTTTTTGTTTTTAATTGTTTCCCCCACTGAAAAGTATCCGCTAGTCAGTTCTTTTGTATTGAAAACAACACAAAAGTAGTTTTATTATAGAAACATCTCCCAAAATAAACTGCTGAAGAAATAATGATAAGATTTTCATCTTATTTACAACTGCAGAACATAAAAGAGTTTTTGAAAATACCTTGACATTATCAGGTTTCATTTTGGAACACTGACTTTGTTCATCACCTTCTGGCACATCCTGAGCAATCAGCTGCTTGCCTGCAAAAGCAAGTGACAACTGAAGTGTTAAAAAAGTGTCTTCTGCATTTGTCATATTTTCACATCACTTTTATACCAGCTCATTATTAGTGAGACTCAAAAGTCTGAAAAGCAGCCTCTTACTTAGAAAAATATGAACAGGAAATTATTCTAACTACTCTTTGAAAGGGAAAATAACAAAATAACAAACAAGAATTACATGTTTCTTGTACGTTACAGGTGTGGTTTGCTGTGTTTGCTTGTCGTTTTAAGGATAAGCTCAAAATTGAAATTTGGTAGGTAACACATCAAGAAACAGAACACCAACCTCAACTTCAACTCACCCAGAGACAGGGAAAGCATTTATTGGGACACTAATGAATACATGACTTTTAATCACTCACTTCATCAAATCAAAATTCTTGGAAAAGGAATAAAAGCTCTTATAAAAAATGTTATTATTAATGATACTAGCTTTTTTTTCTATATTGTTCTGATGCTGAATAAACAAAATTAGTTGAATTCAGAGCTTGAAGAGATGTTACACTGTAAATCTTTTAATTACAATATCAACAAAATACCCAACTTACTTTGATGTAAACTGCATCTAAATTTAATTTAGAAATATTTATGCCATTCAATGGACTGAATTGCTTCTTTTTGCTTCCAGACAATTAAGAGGCTAGACCAAAATTTATTTCTTTCCAACCTAAGAAAAGGAATCATTTATCCCCACAAATTCTATTGAATGTTTAGATTCTCCTGAGGATCAGCTTCCTTATCTTTTTTTTAAAGGATAAAATTAGTAATTACAGACTAAACAAAAATGTTTCTTCACTTATGACTGCAAAAACTACTATAATGCTCTTCTTTGCAGTAATTAAATTTCTTATTTTTATTAATTATATTAACTGTAATATTAGAAGTGGTTTTGGGAATATAAATTACATAGGAGTTTTGAATTTCCCCTATTCCATTCTTTTCACAAAAATACCATTTTATGGCCTAACCACAGTAGAACTTGGTTTTGACACAGAAAAGCTTTGCACAAATTTGTGTACTTCTGAAACACTTACATTTTTCTTTATCCATTGTTTCTGAAGATTTACACTGTATTGCTCTAGATCTATGTTCCTCAGTTATCTGAGTAGCCAAGTTTTCCACCTACACACAAAACACAAAGACAAGTAACTCCTTTTTTCCATGAAGTTTATAAACACAGAAGGAAGAAACTTTTCCCTACTTGCTACTTCCAAGTATAACATACATTAAAATGGAAAGCAGCCATTACAAAGGAATTTATTCTAGAACTCAAGTAACATTCCTACTACAGAACAGTAAGATCAAAAAACTTCAAACTTGCAGTATTTTTAGAATTTTTGATTGATATTTTTATTGAAAAAAGTCTCAGAACTAAGTGCCCTACTACATGATTTTAAAGTAGTTCATCACAGTAAATCACACAGAATATTTCTGGATTTAAAGGACATTCTCCTACATGCAGGAACAAGAGAATTATCTTACTAGCATCAGAAATGAGGCCAACCAGCATCTCAATATAGTAATAAATTTCTTACCCAAGTTTAAGTAACCACAAATATAATTTCAGCCTGTTACCTGTAATGAATGTCTTGTTTTTGCTCCATAAGATACACTTTACATTTGCAAGTTTCCCAGCCTCCCTCATAAGTTATTGTGAGAGATAGCAGACTGCATTAAAATAGATTTCTAATTGTGATCAAAAACCTCCAAGAATAATTCCTAATTTTTTCCTCTACTCTCATGGAGATCAGTTTGCCAGTTAACAGTCTTGAAATAGTCACAGACTATGGAACAACAACACAAGATTTATTTACTGGCAGATTTGAAAGAATAATTAGACATCAACCTACACAGCTGCAGAATCTCAATAAGCATAGGCTCTGTATATACAAAAATATTTTCCTTTAGAGAATATTTAATGTAAATAGAAGTAAATTCAAGTATGAGAAAAGTAGCACAGATTTAAAGAATCAATTTAAAAAACAAGTACTTACATGAGAAGTTTCTCTTTCTAAAGGAATATTCCTCTGCAGCATATCTATTAAAAATAATTTCAACACAATCAGAAAGCTAATCAAGTGCAAAGAATCACAGCATCCTCTACTTCAACTCCCTGAAAAGATTCCAGAGAATCTGAAACTATGTAAAACTTACTTTCAATGTCAGAAGTGAGACAATCAATCCTCTCTTTAACAATATGCCCACAAAACAAAACAAGAATATGAATTTCTGAGCAAAGGATAACTGAGAATCACTTTATGCTTGAAATACAAGCAATGAATGAATGAATGAAGTGGGCTGTCATCTTTGAGATTTATGATGACTTTGATATTTCAAATATAGTTCTACCATTTGAATCAGAAATTCATCCATCACATAAAAGTACCAAATTAATACCTTGATTAAAAAAAGCTGCTAAAACATTTCAAGCAACTTTCCCTTCAGCTACAGAAAAAATGTAAATCTAAAATCAAATAAAACCACTTTTTTTTACATAGAGTTTTATGTCTTTTGTAGCTCGTTTCTTAAATCTCTGTTTTAGCAACAATTCTTCCACAGCTATACTACTGACTTGCACATCTTTCAACTTTTAAAGCAGTGTCAAATGAAGAGTTAGTTCCTACCCACTCAAACAGCAATGATTTGCTTACATTCCAAAGAATCTTGGACTACTAAACTACTGTGTCTGCTGTTCATACTCATGACAGGACACACATTTGTCTTTTAAACAACTTCCTTTTACGTATGTTGAGCTGTATGTATATATGCATGCATATATACATACAAGAGAGATTATTGTGGGGGAGAAAAAGCCTCTCTACCAAGATCTACAAAGCATTAGTCTTCAGTATGACACATCCAACATGATTTACACAACAAATGGACTTTTGTTAAACATTTTACAAGAAACAAGATTATCTCAGCTAGCTCAATCTGCACATTTAAAATTTTAAGCATTGTCTGTCTGGGTGACTGAGTGATGGGGAAGTGGCAGAGTTTAAAGGCACTTCAAAGAAACCTCACTGTACAGAAAAACCTGCTCCAATTTAAGATCTGCTGTTCTGAAATCTACATTCTTCTAACCAATTCTGCTTTCTTGTGAGCAGACCATGTCTCTTATCACTCAGCTGAATATACTCCACCCTATAATCAGGTATATGAATCTGACCTACCCTGAGAATAAAGTAAGAATTCCAAAGTTTTATACCAATGCTGGTATCTCACCTTACTGCTGTTTTTGTTTCCTATTTGTTATGTCTAAAAATTTTAGAAGTGAACTTAACAGTGTGTCCCTTCATAGCCTGTAGGCTTTCAGCTCCAACTTTCTGTTAGAGGAAATGCATCTTTAACCTCCCTGGACAATATAAGCAGCAGTAACACTGGTACCTCCTGGGATTCATTTTAGTTCTGCTTGTTATTCCAATAACTGAGGATTAGCTCTCATCTGGTAGTGTTGTAAACATCTTTGTAATGCATCTGGAGCACAAAATCCATCAAGATGGGCACAAAGTAGACATTTGTTTCTGCTTTAACAGGAAAGTCAAATAATTGCAATGCATAATTTGGGTTTGGGAAGAATGGATTCTTTTTTAGTTTTGGTCCTACTATGAACATGGAAAAGGAATTACTGAGCACAGATCCAAGCTGACTAACTGAGGTTTCTAACTAGATGATTACCTGCTTATAACTGCTCTTCATATTTGAGTGAATGGCCACCATTATTTTAATCTTTTAAAGAGTAAGAAGCAAAAAAAAACCAGAAATCTTCTGTAAAGTCTCTGTAACCTATCATATAGTATTTACTATTTTCATATTCTCACAAGGCCTGTCACAGCGCACTAAAACCATGACGTTCTAAACCTATGAGGAAGAAAGTCATTCCTTGGGGAAGTTTCTGTATCTTTCCTGGACAAATGTTTTTCTTTATTTATTGATATTAAGTAGAATATTAGCAATCTAATTTTTTTAAGTCTCAAATTTTAAAATCCTTTCCTACTTTTAGTATATCATGTAGGAAGCATGACTGTCCCTTCCCACAAACCAAATTCAAGGTCCCCTGAAATCCTAGAAATATTTTAACGTTTCTGAATGTTATTATTATAAATTCCTTTATATGTCATACATAACAAATCTGCAACCCTCCCATCATAAGCAATAGGTCCCTTCAGCAGGAAAGTAAGTTGCTATCAGTATAAAAATCACCTTTTTGCAATTCTTTAGTTTGAAGATCCACAGATCCCTCTTCACTTCTTGCACTTTCAGGCTGTTGTGACTAAACACAAAATCATAAGAAACAAATATTGCAGATATTCAGAAAAAGTATGTCTCACTCTGCATCCTTGTCAGGATGAACATTGTTTTATCATGAACTATAAAAGTCTTCAAAAGCTCTCTCATTAAGACATCAGTACATACATTAAGAAGGAACAATCAGAGCTAAGTTCAACAGTACAGTATTTAGATTTGACCTTAGAGTGAACATTCGTACCAGAGATTAGCTTAAAAAAGCAGATTTCAGGAATTCAAGGTGCAACACTTACTCTGAGTTCCAAATACAAGTAATAGCCTAGAAGTGTTCATCTATACAAGGAAAAAAAGGATCTGCTATGTATAATGGGTACAATGATCCCCCTTCAACTTGTGTTTTGGGTGGATTTTTTACATTTGCTTGCTTTTTTTAAAGAAAATAAGAAGTTGCAGATCAGCTCAAAGTTACCATAGTATAAATAATGCTATATGGAGCTAAGTGTATTAAGCCTGATCTGAACATTGTAAACTCAGCTACAGTTGCACATCATGGCTATACTGTCTCTGGAACCTGTTATGCTGGTAAACAGTGCAGCTGTTTGCAGGTGGAATTATCAATAATTCCCACCACAGTGAAGCTGCCTTCCACTTTCCTGAAGTCCATCCTTTCATAGATGCTTGAACGTCTGAGCCGTGTTATCCCCCAAAAACTTATTCTCTAAGGGCTTGGCAAAATACACGAATGCGCTCCTGCATCTGCCTGAAGAATTAAACCATGTGGACTCCTGCCTATTATGGAACACAGCCCAGACACACAGACTCAGCTTTGGTCTTACACAAGCTCTAGGTGACCATGAAACCAAACATCCTGGGTGATCCAGGGTGCCCACTCTCCTGGGACAGCAGATAAAGGAATGCAGTTACCAGAAAACAAGAGCAGCAAGTGTTGCTCAAACACACACGGATGGGTGAGTCTGAAGCCCGGTCAGGAGGAGATGCAAGGCAGTGAACAGCAGTGCAGGTTTGTTCACTGGTTGGTTCAAAGGACTAAACCAATATTAGCCAGCTCTAAGAGCTGGGGTTGACTATTTTACAAGCACCATCAAGCAACATGCGCACAGTATAACTGGTTTTTCAAAAAAAAAAACTTCAATGTTTCAGTCACAGAAGGAGTACGGCTGAAGGAGGCAACTATTCCTAACACAGAATAACATGGGCAGCCCACAATTTAAAAGCCAGCTGCTTAGAAAACTACAGCTAAATAATCTGAAAAATTACTCTTTCAAAGTTCTCCAGTTTAAATATTTAAACCTCCATTTTTGCTGCACAAAAATCTAAAAGTTCAAGAAGAAACTCGAGCAAGATGTATGAATAAGCAAGAAACAGTGCAATAAAAAATTTCAAAATAACATAAATACCTTGTCAGCTGTCAAGGTACTTTCTAGGTCTTCTGTCAGCTTTGGTAAGGCTGCATTATTGCCTAATGAAATACAAGTATGTTAAAATTATCAGATTACATTATGCATTTATCTCATGCTACAGCAGAATGTTATTTCTCAGTTCTACCTCATGAGTACAGCACATGAATTTAAACCCTTCCTGTGGACAACAGAAAAAACAGCCAGTCTGTTTACAGCAAACCAGCTCAATAAAACCCGAACTTGGCATCTGCAAGAACACAAGTACTGCTATGTTTTCCTTAAATACAAAAGACTTGGGAAATATGGGGTATCAGGATTTACCACAGCTTACTTATGAACTCTGACTGTGCCTTTTTTTTTCTTGCTTGTTTATGAATTCTAACTTTGTTTTTTCTTCCTGCTTTTCCTTCAAAAAGAAACCATCAAGAGATTTTTACACCGAATTCCAAACAGCAAACTGCCTCTGTATTAATAAATGCAGAGCTAAGAGTTAATACTAAGGATGTATTTTGCTTTAAGTGACAATTAGGTCTAAATCAGTCAGCTCTAGAACCATAACCACTGAAAATGCTTAACTGCTACAGAGACTGAAAACTCAGTAGCTCCTGTTAGCATCAATGTGGTTTCAGAAAATCATAAAATCCCTTCCCATTTCATTCCCCAGGGGAACAACTGTATGCTTATAACATTTTAAAAACAGGCCACAGCAACAGCATCATCTGTGACTTCCACAGCACTTTTAGAAACCTATTTCAGAAGCCTGTTTAGACAGTTTTTCCCAAACAAACAGTTACAACATGGTAATTCCCCAATGATGCATCTGAAGTGATTAAATTACGGCTGCAGTTCACAGAGTAAGTACCATTACCATTTACAAAAGCTACATCAATGGACAACAAGGATTGAGGCAAGAACCGAGACAGGAATACTTTGCTGTGTAGCATTTTACACTTGCATGGCTCATTTTCTTCTTACATGAACAGCAAATAACATTTTTTCAAGCTTACTAAACCAGCATCTTTCTTAGAAAAATTCCTAAAATCTCAAAATCTGCAGAGCCAGCTTTCTCAAGTCAAATGTCAATAAAACTAAAGAATAAAACCAATCTTTGAGAAACTGGACCCAAACTCACACTATAATTTTTCAAATTATAGCAAAGACAAACACAAGATAGAAAAGAGTTAAAAAAGAGTAAACAATCAGCATCATTCCACTTCTTGTGGCATAAACAGATTTTTTTACAGTTTAATTTCTCCAAAATTTATAATAAAGTCACAATCTTGCCTTCATTATAGTATCTATGCAATTCATTAATTTTAAAAAAAAATTGGTACTTCAACTACTTCAGAGGGTCAGAGATGCAAAGTCAACAAGAGTAGGATGCTCATTACACTGTATTTTAGGAATCAGCAATCATGCAGATTCACTTCAAATGTTAGCATAGAAAAAAAAATCTGGATATAGAGTATGATATGCTCAATGCCATATACTATCATAATTTTCAATTTAAAATAGACATCTACCGCTCACTTAGAATACTTATTTAGGACAACTTTTGTATTTTTTAACACAAAGCAGAATCATTTCAAGTGTATGCACAAGGCAAAATTAAGTGTAATAGAGTGAATCTGAACATGACCACTAAATAATGACCCAGAGAAAATCTGCAGTTATGATTAAAGATGGCCAATCTTAACCTTCAAAATTACTGTGAAGTTACCTTTCTAAAATGATGAACATACATAAAAATGAAATGCATCCTCTTCCCTAAAAAACCTTTTTGAATTTCATACCATATTAATAACAAAACCCATGTGCACCTCCACAATAATTACCTCTTGCAAATAACCTTATATTTTAGCTGACAATTTTAAGTCAACGTATTTTAGTAATTTTTTGCACTCTAATATTTGTTTTCCAGCACAACTCAGGACACTGCGCTCAGCTGCTCTTGTTCACCCAGAATCACATATTTATTGGTCAACAGCCAGTTTGCAACTAACTAAGAACTGAGGTATATTTGAACAGTACAAGTTATTTCTAACTATAATGGTAAAATGCATCTGTTTATGACAATTTATAAACTGAGGAATTAAAAAAAAAAAAGAAATCCTCACCTGAATTAAAGGTTGCATTATTTTTCTGAAAAGTAACTTCAATGTTAGTATCATCTGTCTTGACTAAGTTGGTTTTGTCATCACTGTCATTCAGCTTTTCTACGTTCAACAAAGTGAGTTTCCCTTTTTCCCCTAATTTTGCTTCTATTGTTACTTCACCATGGTTGCTGTTTACAGTCACTTCACTTGCAGAAACTAAGGAAAGAGCCTGTGTCTTAGGCAGGGGAGTCCTTATTTCAGAAAAGTCACTTTCTAAAAGCACATTCGAATTTAATTTATAGTTTACATTCTTTTCAGCTTCACTCTCTCTCACTGCTTCTGAAATCGTACTAGAGAGCTCCGACGTAACATCCTCATGCAAAACATCTTCAGCTTGCTCATCATCCTCAGCTGCCTCTGGGGAAGGACTCTCAGCATTCTCTGTACTAATCTCCACACACAGGGCCTCATCTACACTCATGAGGTTCACTGCATTTTCATCTGTTTCTGTGACTTCACTGTCCAGTGTGGCCTGAGATGCTGCTGATTCTGTCATCACCTCGCCCTCATGCATCTTGTTCTCTCCACCAATAATAAGCAAAGAATTCCCACTTTTTTCTGGGCCTGTAGTTGAAAGGACGCATTCAATTTGATTAGCAGTATTATACATTTCTTCACTTTTGTCTTTTACTTCTGTACTCTCAGCAGCAAGTTGACTTTCTTCTATGACTGTAAAGGTGAAGAGACTATCACATTCTTCCATTGTGCTCAGAGTGATCACTGCCCCCTCTTCCTTATCTTCTACATTTGAAGCAGCATGTTGATCTTCACTGTCAGTTGGAACTCTTAGCACAGGAGCTCCACATTCTCCCACAAAAATCACAGAACCTTTGCTTTCCCCATCTGCCTTGAAAGCAGCTAATTCAAGCTCTTCATCTACAGTTGCAGTGGTCTCCACCACCCTACATTCCTCTGATGCATTTGTAGAGAGAATGGCACCTTCATCTCCTTCTACAACGAGCTGACTTTCAGCTTGTGGTGCTGCACTGATCAGGACTATCTCACACTCTTCTGTCATGCTTGTAGTGATCATAGCAGCTTCATATGTTCCTTCTGTTTCTGAAGCAGTGAGTTTGTTTTCATCTTGCATAGCTATGCTAGACATAGGAGCTTCAAAACATTCTGCTGTACTTGTAGAGATCATCAGTGTTTCATTCTTGGACTCCGTGTCTGAGATATGTTGAATCACTTCTTCTGTGACTTCACTTGACATTAGGATTACTTGTTCTTCCGCAACACTTGTGGAAATCATAGCACACTCATCCTTTTCTTCCTTACCACTAGCAGTTGGGTGACTTCCATCATCACTGTTATCTCCTCCTGTGCTGGATTCACTAGGCATGGGAACCTCATATACTTCCATATCTACAGAAACCATAGCATTCTCACTAATTTCTCCTGTTTTCACAGAGGGGAGCTGATCATCACATTCAATAGCTGCACTTGACATGGGAGCCTCAAATTCCTCCACAATACTGGTGGAAATCATAGTGCACTCATCTTTCTCCTGCTTACTGCTGAAAGTATTCACACACTCTTCAAACTCTGTGACTGTGCTGGGCATAGGCACTGTGTCTTCAGTGTCTATTAAGATCATAGAGCTTTCCCCACTTTCATTTACTCTTGTAACAGCATCTTCTTCAGCATCTGTGGCTGAATGTAAAGGAGCATCTTCCACTGTGCTGGTAGAGATGACATCACCTTTTATTTTTATTTCTCTGTTGGCAGGAGTAAGAGAAGTCTCATCCTTCTTTGGAACTGCACTACTTATAGAGGCATCAAGTTCTCTGCTGTCAAATGAAGTCATGGCATTCTCATGTTTGTCTTCAGCACCAAACTGTGCCTTACCTTGCACTGCCATAGCACTAGTCATGGGACCCTCACATTCCTCAGCATCTGAAGGAAGCAAGGTACCTTCACACTTCCCTGTCTGTGCAGCTAAGGCACCCTCATCTGCAGCACTCGCACTGGTCACACTGCTTTCAACAATACCTTTATCATTTTTGCAGTCTGTGCCACAATTAGCTTCTTTCTCTGCACTTGTCATGCTGTCAACAGTAAGCTTATTTATATCTGTGCCAGCCACTCCTGACTCAGCTTCCATTTGTTCAGTAACTATGCAGATAATGGAACTTTCACCTTCTTCTGCACCCATACAAATTAGTGCACTTTCACTTTCCGCTCCTGTACAAGTAGAAGCATGCTCATTTTCTTCATTTCCTCTTCCTGTACTGGTTACAATGTCCTCACCTTCTTCATCCTCTTCTTTTGAGCCTGTACTAGTCACAAAACCTTCATCATCACACAGACCTACACTGACAGTAGTGACACTGGCTTCTTCCTTTGTCCTTGTACTGTCCATTAGACTTTCACATTTTTCAGCTTCTAAACAAACTACAAATCCCTCATTGCTGTCTTCTAGCCCTGTGCAGACTGCTGAAATTTCAGCATCATCTTCTGGGGTTATGCCTGTGCTGGTCACTGCACTTTCACCATTTACAATATCCTCAGATTTGTCACCACTAGTTCCAGCTGTGGCACTGTTGTTCGTGACGACTGCAATACATGCACCAGTTACAGTATTTTCTCCTTGCGTATCTGTACCAGTCACAGAGCAGATGATAAAGTTATGACCTCTTTCTTCTGCACCTGTGCAAGTCACAGTACCTTCATGTTCTTTTACTTGGCCAGCTGTCACGTTGCCCCTAAATTCACCTGAATTATCACCACTGGTTGACCCTTCACCTGTTTCTGTTCCTGCACTAGTTACAGCTCCATCACTCTCTATTTCACCTAAGCAGGACACAGAACTTTCAAATTTGCCTGTATCTACAGAAGTTGAAGTTTTTTGCTTTTCTTCGGAGCCTGCACTAGTCACAGCATCATCTTTTTCTTCTGTCCCAGCACTATTTACACTGTCTTCAATTTCTACTCCACTTGGGTTCACTGAATCCTTACCACCTTCTTCTGCATCAACCATGGTATAGTCACCATTTTCTTCTCCTTCTGTACTTGTTAGGAAGCTTTCACTTTCTGCTAATCCTTCAGTGACAACACTGCCACCACCTTCTTCAGCTGCTGCGACAGTACAGTCACCAATATCTGCTCCTGTGACAAAACTGCAGCCTTCGCTACGTTTTACCCATATGCCCGTTGTGAAACCTTCATCAGCTTCTATGCTTGTGCAGATCACTGTCACCTCACTTTCTTCTGAGCAAGTGGTTGTAGCATCACTGTCCTTTCCAGAATGTGATGTACCCTCAGCTCTTTCTCCTTCTGTACTAGTTGCCATTGTAGTGCTCTCAGTGATCTTTTCTGTGCTAGTTCCTATCCCACTGGCCGGAGTTTTCTGTAGGCTGCTGTACAACGAACTAAGTTTACTACTTCCTGCACTGGTACCTACAGCATTACTTTCACTTTTGTCTTCCACATCAACCACATTAGTCCCTTCCTGCCCATTGGCCATAACAGAGCCTGTGAAACTTTCCTCAGGAACTCCTTCAGGCACTAAAACAGAGGAAGACTGGATCGTGTCATCAGTGTCATGCACCTTGTTGTTTTCCACACTATTCATTATTGTTCTTCTTTCTCCCATTGTGGAAGGATCTATATTCAAGCACTCTCTTCCTTTTCTTCTTAGAGTAAGTTCTTTTGTTGTTACGTCTCCATGATCTTCAGTTATGTCAGACATCAAATTTTCCTCTTTTCTTTTTAACTTCTTATCTTGAGAGCTTTTTGACTTTGCTGCCTCATTGTAATCTCTTTGCCTACACAACCCAGCTGTACTGTCTTCCATTGTCTGTTCATCAGGCCGGGACACCTCATTAACTTTTTCCATACTGTGTGCCATGATGGTGTTGTCAGTGTCATCTTTCATGACAGAACTCAGCACTGCACCATCTTGCTCCATGTATGCAACCTGTGCTGTATCATTCTTCAAAAGGAAAGCATCTTCCAATAAGGAAGTCCCATCTGAATTGTGGCATTCTCTAGACACGGTACCTAAAGAACCTGTAAAATCTGAGATATCCATATCCATGGACTTTGCATCAGCAGCATCTTCTCCTGAAGAATTAATTGCTAAAGGAACATTATCTGAATTAGAATTTATCACAGTTTTTAAATTCTTTGGTCTTCTGCTATCTTTTGAAGCCTGATCCTTACTGGACACATTCTTTCTACCACTTGTTTCACATGCAACACTCATTTTATAAGGCCCTTGTTTACTGGGTCCTTGAGCCATGGAAGCTTTTTTGGACAAAGGGTCTAAGGCACCAACTTTTTTATTAGAAGTATCTTCTTGTTCAACAGTTTCTTCAGCTGCAGGCAGAAACTGTGATTCACAGGCTTCAGGACCTGCTAAGCTGTGTTTTAACTCCTTATTTGAAATAGAACGACATCCTTTTTGTTTTACTGCACACTTGGCATCTGTGGCTTGGAGAAAGTTTTGAATCTTTTTTCCTCCATCAATGTTAGACGCTTCCTGCGCTTTTGTTTTTTTCAAATCAAGTTCCATCAGCTCTTTCTCATGACCAGCATGCAAGTTATCATTATTCATAATTGCCTTTTGAAGGGCTGGAACCTGGCTGTTTTCAGTTGTGCTAGCTGATTGCTTTTCCTCCTTAAGTAAATCTTGGTTTGATATACTGCCTTTTCTATTTTCACAGGATACTTTCTTGCTTGGCTTTTTATCCGCCGCCATTGTGACATTAGATAATCTTTCATGCCCACTATCCATTTCTTTAGTACCTTTATCTTCCAATTTGATGCTTTCTTCCTTCTTCTTTACTTCCTTGTTACTGTGCTTCAAGTTTCTGCTTTTATGACCTTCAGCAGAGAACCTTCTTTCTAGTTTGGAATTACTTAAATCTTTATCACCTCTATATTTCTCTTTTACAGCCCCTTTTTCTCCAGAATGCGACTTAACTCTGTGACTGAAGTCTTTTTGTGATCCCTGAGTTGACTGTGGGCCACCCGCAAGCTGAAACTCAGCACCACTCTCCTCCAAACCTTTATCTTCATTCCTGGATTTGTGTTTATCTGAATCATTGTTTTCCAGGCTCTTATCTTTGTCTAGTTTCTGTCCAGTGTCTTGTTTTGTTAGTTCCTGTAATTCCGTTTCAGATGCTTTGAACTGTTTACTATGACTCTTTGACTTGGACTTTAACGAAATCTTGTCTTCTGCAAGGCTCTTAGATCTTCGTCTATCTTTATGAACACCATCTTCAAGTTTTACATTACTATCAGAGTTAGTTGATTCTATTTCATGTTTATCTTCTGAGTAGCTTTCGCTCCTTCTGTGCGATGCTGAACCAGGCTGCTTTGAGGCACTTAGGGAATCCTTCTGTGGCTTAGAATCGCTCAAGGACCTTTTGGTCTTGCATTCTGCTCTTGGTTTGTCTGTTGAGAGATGTCTGTCTTTTTTGTTTTCTTTCCGCAGCAATTCTTCAGCCCTTAAGGTTGATTCAGAAGGGGTTTTTCCATCTTTTCCTGTTACTGATACTTTCCGTTCACTTCGGTGCTTACTTTTTCTTTCACTTTTGTCATCTGAGGAAACCTTTATTTGTTGATTGTGTTTCTGGCCACCATCCTCTCCTTTCAAACTTCGCTCAAATGAATGAAGTTCAACATCTTCACCTGACTTGTGAATACCATCTCCTTTATATTTGTGCTTTAAAGAAAGTTTATCTTCTAAAGCAGCTCTCTCCTTTTCATTTTTATCTCTGTAAGACTTGGCTTCCTTTTTGGCAGAATTTCTCACATGTTGAATTTCTGTGTCAGTATCTTTTTTGGGGTGTTTTTCATTCTTAGACATGGATTTCTGCTTCTGTGGTTCTTCAGTATTGACTTCTCCTTTATCCAGTTGTTTCTTTGGATCCCTTGTTTCATTGTCCTGCTGAGCTCCTTCAGCCTGAAGAGAAGTAGAGGTTTTCCTTTTATGTTCTTTTTCTGCTTTAGAATCACTTTTGCTTTCCTCAGCTGAATGTCCCCATTCTGAAAGTCTTCTAAGTTGTTTAGAGATTTCATTTTTTCCATGATTGTGCTTCAATTCTTTGGAAGTATTTTTTTCACAAATCTACAAAAGAGATTTTTTTAATATATATGAGTACATATTACATATTTCCTTCACTTATGTGCCTGAATAGAACTGGCAAGCCCAAATTCTCAAAAAAACTACAATATACAAGGGAATATCCTTAACATTTTAATAAAAACTTATCTAAAATACAGTCAGTCAGGAAATGAAAACTGCCATATTTATTTCAGCTATTTGCTATAGGGGAAAAATCAAAAGCAGAAGAAGTTACCCTTAAGCTGTCTGAATTTTATTATCTTTTCTTCATAAGGTCATTTTTCTAAAATGACTTAAAAAGCTTTTTGAATAGACAATCACAATTTCAAGTACTCTGTAGGCTACTTAAATAGCTATCATGCAGTCTACTAAAACAAAACTGTAACTAAAAATTCAAAACTAAATAACACACAAAAACCTAAAAAAGATACATTGAGACTTCTACTTGAACTTCCACCTTTTTTAACTTAAACAATGTTATTCATAAAATTCTCACTCTAAGAATTTTCTTTCCTTTTGTGTTTAGAGTACAGAGTTTTCATTTAACTTTCCAGTGAGAAGTTTAAACAGATCAAGCCTGAATCTTTACATATAAAAAACATTGCTCTTTTTAACAATCCAGCATATTTCACAAACTGCATCTCAGGTTCTACTACAACATGCATCAGCACTGAATATACAGACTGCATTTCAGTGAGTATTGGAATTCAGAAAACATTACTAAAATGATGTCAGATCATAATACAACTGAAGGAATAGGCAGGGAAAAATTTGAGTTTTTTGAGTGAGAATGACTGCAATTACACGCAGTTTGGTGTGGACATATGAAAGAGTAGTATCAGAATTAAAAAGATAATAAGATATATACAAGAGACACCTACCTCATTTGTCTTATGCATTTCTTTAGAATCTTCTTCAGATGGCTCATTTTTCTTTCTGCAGCTATCTTCAGCACGCCTGAAACAGGCATTTGGACAATTTAACAAAGAACAATCAGTACCAGCCTAACATTACTTTGTAAACTTTCTGTTTTCAAAGCTGAACACAAGAGAGAAATGCCTATTAAAAATATAGAAACAGAACATGATCACCAAAATTCTGACTAACCAACTTGCCCAGGCTTTTTTCCTCTTGTAAAGTTATATATATCAGTTTCAAAAATACCCTGAATATCAGTGCTGTTTAGCAGTATTAGTATGACACTAGCACTGTTGTCGTCCCTGTAAAATGGGTAAGGGCTCTCCTTGCCCCATATTTACCTATATGTAGACAGTTACATACACAGGTACATGAAACAGCCATCTAAAGATGAAACCAACTTGACCTGCCTATTAGATGCACAAATGTGTAAAAGCTCTCCATTCTCATACCTTTATTACCATTCTGTGAAAAAACACAGACTGCTGCAGTCTGAGCTGCAACATACTTAATCAGCTTTAATTTTCCTGCCTGAATTTCATGTTTATTAGTTTATTATGCAAATATTTTAGGAGAAAACTGTTTAAATGATAAAGCTAAGTACAAAGTTGAAAAGAACTTTTCCAATCTGCAAAAATGAATATTCAAAACATTAAGTCCTTTTGAGGAAATAAATAAATACCTTGAATCTCTTTTTCTTTTTCTGCTCAGGGCCACTTTTTTTTCCAAAAATTTCTGTTCTTTAAGCACATCCTTAATGCTAGTACCAGTAGTTTTTGATTCTAGACTTTTTGATGAAGGTTCTTCTAATTGCAAGCCACTTTTTCCTAAAATAATACACAAATAGTGAAATATATACACATCACTATATAAGTGTTTTAGCTATAAACATGACAGAAAGCAGTACAGAGTACTAAGGTGTAGCAGAGAATAGCAGTTAATTAATTGAGCTTAAGTAGTGTAATGGATGTAGGAAAAAGTGAAGAAGAAATTCTGTATTAATACTTTGCATTATAATTTTTCTGTTACATCACCATTGAGATGTTGGGTTATTAAGGGAAGGAAATTACTACAGACCTATATGACCATTATTCAAAGCTGAATGTTTTATTCTATGGAGAGTAAGCAAGAGCAGGGTGGTGTGGGCTACTCAAGGCTTTTCTTCTCATACCTTTAGCATTCTGATTTCCAGTTTTTAGGGATTTTGTCTTTTCTGCAGCCTTCTGTTTACGTTTTTCTTCAAGTCTCTCCCTGTTAATTCGTCTTCTAAGGAGTCTCTCTTCTTTTTCTTTGGCCTAGAGATACAAAACCAAGGAAAACAAATTATCATTAGGTCAAAGAGTATTTTTTGACTACAAATATGTGTCTAAACTCCATAGAAAACAGAACACTGTAGCTTAAGGCAAACTAAAACATAAATACACCTTAGAAATCATATATAAGCTAATGGAATCCTCTAATATTTTTGTGAAGTTAAATTAGCTGAATTCCAGAATTTCCTTGATGCTCAACAATGCAGACTGAAGCTATGGAACCTTCTCACAGAACTTATGTTTTATTTGTATGTATATACAATATATATATAACATATTGATTATAGTTATAACTATAAATATATGNCGGGTTAAAAAAAAGTTCAAGAAAAGGAAAAAAAAAAAACGCAGTTCGGAGAACTTCTCTGCCTCGGCTAGCAAAAAAAACTAACAAAAAGCAAAGGAGAGCTCTCTTCTGCTGTCCACACCCCCCTAAAAGCACAGACTGAGTGAGTCCGGAAAAAACTGCCGACCCTTATCTTCATGTTTTGAAAAACAACTGCCTCAGGAATTCCAGTGTGTCTTCTTCACTCTCAGATCCAATTTTTAAAGGTACAACACTTATTTCTGAGTGAAACAGATGAATGGGGATACAATTTAGCATCAACCCAGGACACTGGCCAACAGAGAAAATCTAAAAGAACTGCTGCTCCCTCTTCTCTGTGCTGACCTTTCTGCCACAGAACAGAGTATACATGCTTAAATCTCTGTTTCCATTCTCAGTGGCTGCAGACTTGTGACAAACTACTGACTTAATGGCCAGCAAGGACTACATTTGTAAAGAGCTGGGGTAATGAAGTAGCCTGCAGTATTCAACATAAGCCTGGTCTACCAAAAACCCTCACTGAAGGCAGGCTACTTTTATCATTCAAATTGTCACTGTGAAGGAGATAGAAAACTCTGTCATTGCTTTCACTGCCAGAAGCCTTCAAACTACAACGAGCAGAGCGCTGTGCTGGAGAGCAGATCATGCCACGCTGATGGAAACCTGAAGAAAGGGCAGCTGTAGTACAAGGGGGGAAAAAAGCCCCAAAGGGAAAAGAAACTGAAGACTCCCCCTTGCACAAACCACCACTAAACCAGAAGTGGGATTTCTGCTCTAAAAAGTTTTGAGGCCAGAACGTGAGCAGTAGCAAAACCACTCACAATGGACTGACGGCGCTGCTCCACAGTTCGCTCGTCATCAGAATCGCTGAAGTATTTGGAGTACAGGAAAGGCTTGCGAACGTAGGCGTGGCGGACAGGCTTGGCTTTGCCATCACTCAGCTCGTTCACACGGGGCTTCGTCTTACCCTGGCTGTGTTTCTCCTCTTCATCTAAAGAAAGGTAGGTGAGTGTAGAGATATACTGATAAATTAGGGCAGCGCTTTCAACATAACTTTTGAGAAGGCAAAACTACTCAAAATGTATCAACAATTATTTACTGTAAAACCATAAACAATTTAAAGGATTAAACCCTTTTAGCATCAAAATATCATTAGATTATGAAAAAAGTTGAAAGCGCAGTGATGGGTTTGTGTACATCGCTCAGCCAAAAAATTGCATGACACAAACCCAGTAATACACCAGGACACAACAACTGGGCTTACCCCTCTTGCCTGTAACCCCACTGCTCCTTTACAAATAGTATTTAGTAGCTAGCTATGCATGAGAAGTCAATATAATTTCTCTTATGTATTAAATGATAATTTTCCCCACACCAAAAATATTGGTACAGTATTTGAGTAAAAAAAAACTAGTTGGCTTACTGAAATACATAAACAAAACACACCATTGGTTACACACATCTAAGTATTAATCAAGTAAAAATAAATAAATAAATAAATTTCACTTTTATCAGGATTACTGGAAATAGTGCAATACTGTACAAATTATCTGTATTCCTGAAACATACTTAAGGCTTACTTTCATTTCATAAATACTTAGTCATAACTGAACACAATCTGTCATGCTTCAAAATGAGACAGAAGCCAGAGAATACACAAGTGATTCAGTGCTTCTAAATTATATTTTTAGAGCAGAAAAGGTAAGCTGTGAGCACACTGGACAGAACTCATTCAGGTACTAAGGCATTCTGCATTATAAAGTGGAAAGCTTTATTAACTGCAGAAATTAGAATCTGAAGTCTGTACTAGACAGGGAGAAAACAAAAAGGCAACACAGTCAGTGAAACAACTTGGTAGTTCTGAACTTTTAAAGGTAGATCCATTCCTGTTCTTTCTACTGTGGCCAAGTTCCTGAATCCTAAAGCTCTAAATCCAATCTGATCTAGAAAGAGAGCTACAACCACTACCCTGGGATCACAAAGCACCCCAGTGTTACCAAGTTCATGGCAGACAGGAGAGGAAGAAACCCCAGAGAACAGAGACATTCACCATTAACTGCTTTTGTCATCTATGTAATAGCATAGCATAAAAAATATTCACAATGTTTAGAACATACCAAACCATATTATATGAATAAAAATACTCAAAAAGTAAATTCACTACTCATCTTTTGCAACTGCACAAATACTATCCAGTTCACACTCAAAGTCTCCCTCATATTGCAAACCCTCAAATTTATGACATGGTAGACTCAACAGAATCATTACACACTCCTTATTGCCAGTTAACAAAGTAAGTATTTTATCACCTGATGTGATCTCCCCCTCTTCAGTACTGTCAGAAATTACAGGCTCCTCTTCACTCTCCTCTTCAAAGGAAGAAAGGTCACTGGTATGGACAGAGCTGACCGTGATGTCACTGAGTACATCCATATCTGAATCTATTAACATATTTTCTTGTAAAGGAAAAGATAAAAACAAAGAGTTGTAAGGCAGCACACTGAGTTTGTGAAACTTTTCCTACCAAAACATCAATTTTGTCACTGAGAACAAAACAACTTTAAGAATTACAAATAAAAGAAAAAAATTTTAACACCATAATGAAATAACCAGGCTAACTCTGGTTTATTCAAAACAAAAATCACTCTGAGGTAGAACTATAAACTTTAAATGATGACTGAAATTGTTGAGAGAACTTGCCAGATTAAGATGATGATCTGAGGAATCAAAGGTCATCTGACCCCTAATTCAGGTACCTCAGGTAAGAGAGATGGATCCAGTTCAACTGTCACTAGCAGACCAGTTTGCCAGAACTAGCAGAAAACTTACATTCCAAATATACTGATTCAATGCCTGAATAAACTTAAAAACCACACTCCATATGCATATTTTGAGAAAGAGCATTGCCCACACCATACCTTCTTTAGTGCTTTCAGCTGTTTTGTGTTTATTGCTATTTTTTTCTGGAACTAACTGTTTCACTGGCTCCAACTCTTTTGCTTGCTTTTCTTCTTTTGACTTTGTAGTATCATCATTTTTCTTTGAATGATCAGACTTCTTGTCAAGCTTTTCCTTCTTTTCTTTTCTTCTTTCACCTTTTTCACTGCTCTCTGGTTTCTTGTCAGATTTATCCAATAATTTACTCTTTACATCTTCACTTTCACTTTGAATATCTTTACTTGTAAAAGTCAAAGTATTAGTATCCTTTGCTGAATTTTTTGTTTCTTCACTTTGGCAGGGAAGCTCATTTAAATCTTCACACTTTGCAAGTGTTTCAGCCCCTTCTCCAGAAAGGTCAGAAATTGCTTTCTCTCTGTCTGGCAAGTCCTCTGCATTTTTCTCTTTATCTGTGCTACCATCCACACTCTGCTGAGATGAGAGTTTTCTTGCAACTTTGTCATTGTTCTTGGTATTTGAGGTTTCTGTTGAAGCCCTGGCAGCACTTGCTTCTTGGTTAAGAGAAGTTATTGTTTCCAAAATGGACATTGCATCACTAACTACATTAGCACTTGGAGTTGTAGCAGAGACACCTTGAATAGTAAGAAAGAACAGAGTTTTACTTCATCCTAGTTTCTGTAATTCTGTTCAGATAGTTGGTTAAACAAGTGAAAAGAAACAGAATAAGCACATTCTACAAAACATGTATAGTTAACTCAAATATTTGACTAATTTTCCCTTGAGAAATTTTGGCTAAAAAAAAAAAGACTGAACAAAAATCTCCAAGGTGTTGTGTCCTGCAGCAAGCACTGTACGATTACCAGAGATTCATTGTGCTCTGTGACACACCACTGCTCCTGAGGTGTGCCTACAGAAAGTGAGGATTATCATTGGGAAGGACATCTGAACACAGCCCTTGTTCAACTTTACCAATATCCTAAGTAGGATGATGACTTTGGATAAAATACGTGCATATATAATATATATTCTACGTATACATACACTGCAGGAGAAAGTCAGTAGCTCACACCTCTAGTATCTCCATAAACTTCATGGCAAATTGACTCAGTATATTGACTATATAACTATAGGACTATCAGAAATACCTTATCACTTTTCCATCATTTTATAACCAGCTCTGAAGATGACTGAGAGTTAACTGGAGTAGCACTAAAAACTGCAGCTGGCTTGTTAATCCATTTTAAAGGAAGAGGTCCTCACAGGAAAAAGGCCTGGATTTAAATAAAGGTTACAAATGGATGGCTGGGAGTCTCTTAGAACAGGAAACAATGGACAATTACCTGTAGGAGTGCTTAGAAGTTGATACAGACAGTATTAGGACCTTAGCCATCCAAATTTTATGGCACACAGCAACTGCACATGTAATTATCTCTTAAGTACTTTTTTTCTTCTCTTACAGCTATGTCTTATCTGGTCCTATAATACTGAGACCAACTTTTCTCCCCACAGTGAACTGATCCCTCATAATCTCAAGCAGAAGTGAAAGAGTGACATGGTCAAACTGCATGACATCTCTCTTGCATTCTACCTTAACACATACAGTAAGAGACAACTACTCTGGCATGCTGCTTGGAGCTCAGCTTGCTAATACTGATACTAACAACGTTACGGTAACAGAAAACCTAGTCCATGATTCTGCTCTCTCAAACCCCTTTCTTTTGCTCATAGACTGCTCAGAGAAATGGTGTAATACCTTGTACTGTAACAGAAGCATCTGCTTTCTCCTCACTTGGAGATGTACTGGGGCCTGCCTCCTCTTTGTGATTCAATGTGGCTAAAAATTCATGGACAGCTTTTTCCACCTGAGGTCTGAATGTGTGGTTGATCTTTGGGTCCACAACCTGAGAAATAATTCGGTCAATCCCCGATTCCAACATTCCAGACCTGGAACAAAGTTACATAAATTAGTATGAAAAATTAGTTTTCAAGAACATATTAATGAAATATGATCATTTAGTTGTGCTCCAATGAAGCACCAATGTTTTCTGAGCATTTCCTCAGCTATGCATTTAGCCTGTGCCTAACCTGTAAGAAAAAATGTGCTAGAGAAACAAAACAATCCAAGTACACAGAATTAACACAACAAGCAGCCTGTTGTTTCATCTGTAGTGGTTACACTTACAAGTGTTATCTAACTGCAGAAACAGAATTTTGGAAAAAATTTAGAAGAAACCTTGTACTATCAATTACCATAGGAAAAAAGATGAATTATAGAAGGCATGAGGCATAAATAACTACTAAACCACTCACCACTACCCTAAGTTACTTTCTGCGCAGTATAAAGTGGCAAGTTCTGCCATACCTATAAAATTTACAGAACACACTTAATCTTCAGTAAAATAAAACAAAAAAATAAAGCCCCCAGCTATAAAGCTTATCTCTTTAGACCCCTGCAGTCTTTTGTGGGACGTATGCTACCCCTCATCCTCATTGTTTCTTTAACAAGAAAGAACAACTGCTCCTCTCCCTACCAACCAACCAGTCCTCAGTAAAACTTCTCAATGGTACCACCACAGCACAACTAATTAGGTTTGTTCTCAAATCCGTGGTTTGACCCAATTTAATGAGCAAACCCATGGTACTTCAAAGACATTTCCTAATGTTTCTTTATGAATCTAAGATTTGCGAAGAAAGACCAGAGGAACCTTCAAGAAATAATATATTCATAGGTTAAAGTGCCTGACATGATTTTAACGTAACAGCAGTTCTTAAAACTTCTTTGTCTAGCTAGATTTAGATTCATTTTTCTATTTTGTGACTTCAGCTTTACAATCTGCAGAGTTTAGTTTGTGAAATGCTTCTTTACTCCAAAAACGGTATTTGCAATTTTATTAATACCTCCCTTAAAAGAAAAAAGTAAAGGTAGCCTTTAGCTAGAGGGTTACATCTCAAGTCAAAATCAAGGTTTCTAACCCTGCATAAACCTGGATCACATCAAAGAACATCTGCAGTCTAATTCTGACTAATACTGATGGCAAATTACAGCCTCAAGGAATAGCACATTTTAAATATTGAGAAAGGAAAACAACCCAACTTCTTCAGAGGTTTCTTTGAAAAAAGCAGCCCACTTTCCATTGAGCCAGAACCTCTATCATCTATCACATTACAGATGTTCAGAGAAACCCCAAAGCTGCCACTTACTTGAGAACCTGCTGCCTAATGTTATTTCTCAGCTGGTTCTTGTTGAGATGAGGACTCCAGGTATGAGTCGCCAAATGATTGGAAACAAAGTTGTCAACGCGCTGTCTCAAATTCTGGTAGGCAGGCTAGAAAGCAACAGCAGAGAGGTTGGACGGGCAGGACCCTGTAAGCGGTGGATATCCTCCCGGAGGCCAGGCGGGCAGAGCGGGGAGCCCCGTCGGACCTCCCGGTGCTGTGCAGGCGCAGTCGCTGCCCTGTGGCCATGGCAGCGCGTTCAACGCAGCCCCGCCAGACCCTGCGCGACCCAGGTGAGTGTGACCGTGCGGGCACCGCCGCCCGGCCCGCGCTCCCCGCCGAGCTCCGGCGTCGCCCCCGCGGCTGCGAGCGGAGCCGGAGCCCCGCGCGGGCCC
>VZTB01003976.1:1300886-1313824 GCA_013397245.1 Thryothorus ludovicianus | reverse complement strand
GGCCGGCGCGGGGCGGGGCCGCGAGGGGTCACCGGCGGCGAGGCGGGATCGGGATCCGGGTTCGGGTTCGGGATCGGGTTCGGGTTCGGGATCGGGTTCGGGATCGGGTTCGGGATCGGGTTCCGGTTCCGAGCCGTTCTCGAGATCCGGATCGAGAGCAGCAGTGCTCCCGCCCGCCGCTCGGGAGGCCCGGGGCCTGTTGCTGGCTGATAACGTGGCTTGCCTCCCCTCCCGCCCCGTCCGGCCTCAGGGGCCGCTGCCGCCGCACCCCTGGAGGAGGCGGCTGGCAGATAATACTTAAAATGCTTGGATTTAAGCTTGTCACCTTTACATATCAGTGCATTCTCACGTGCTTCTGTAAAAGAAATATTTTCAACCCACTTCTTGTTTCCTGGTTACCTTGTTAGCCGGTTTTTTTCATGTGTCACTGTTACGGTCACAGCTGTCTGATGTGCCAAGGCAAGAAGGATTTAGATTAGAAAATATTTTTCACTGTTGGGGTGGTCAGGCATTGCCAAGGCTTGCCCAGCAAAGTGGTGGAGGTCGCCATCCCTGGAGTTGTTTGAGGTGTCTGGACCTGGCACTGTGTGATAAAATTTAACCTGTAGCTCCTGCTATATGTGTTAGTAACTGGCTATGACTACAGTTACTTTTTTGCATTCTCTTTTAGGACAGTCTAACTTTTAAATATTTTGACATACATTTAATACAAGAAGTCTCAGCAAGTTTCCTAGTATCTTCTAAGTAAAGTATATAACAGATGTAGTTCCACATACAGTTCCTAAACTTCAAGTAATATTTAAATTGCTGAGGAAATACTAAGATATGAGACAAACAGAAATGAGATCTATATGATATTGTGCAAACAAATTTTTACATGGCTGCTGACTGGATAAATACATGAAAGTGCGAGTCACAAAATTCAGGGAAGGTGCTTGTGGCCCAGAATGTGGATGCTCTGTGGGCTACTGGGGACTGGGAATGTATTTTTTTCTCTTTTTAGCTCTAGGCTTGCCTTTTGTCCCTGAATATGAGGATGACTCTAAGGCTGGGCAGATGCATTTCAGCCATTGCTGTCAGGTCAGCAAGCCATGCAACCTGTGAATTCAGATTAACATACTTATGTCTCAGGTTTTGTCTCATTTTTAACTAACTAGGGGCATAAATGGCATGATTATGTCACACCCGAAGAAGAAATTCTGATCCTTAATAGGAATAAAATACTATGATGAATTCAGAACTGCTGTTACTTGCAGAAGAGCAAGTAAAAGCAAAGCACTGGCAATAGCTCACTGTTTCTTTTTTAGACAATGTTGCAGAACTCTTATTATTGTGGATGCCTACCACAGGCATCAAATTCGAAGTGGCCAACATGCCCAACTGATTCTGTGAGTGTTCATAGAGTTAGACTCTCTTGAGGTCAGTTCATACCATAATTGATAAAAGTGGTAATTGAACTTGACAGGTTAGTTGATGTTTTCTGGTTTTTGCTTTTCAGTGAAACACTTTCTTTGTGTACTTTTTTCCTCAAAAACTTTGTTGATGCTATGTATACTCATAATCAATCTGAATTTATGAACTATGTGAAATCCAGCTGACAACTGGATTAAGAAAGTAAAAAAGAAGATAAAAGTCCTTCACTTTGATTAGGAATCAAGGATTAATCTGAACTAGTTAGGTAGTGTTAGGAGATGCTCTTCCTCTGTGATGAACTCTGTTGCAAAATTCTGTGCTCTCCAAAGAGTTGCTGTCAGTATCGAGCTTACAAAGGGAATGTTCCTCTTTAACTGCTGTAGTCTTTTACGACCAGGGTACACAGAAATGGGAGCTCTTTAGTAACATTTTGAGTTTTCTAGTAAAAACAAAGACTTTTCACCAGGAATGACTGAAATGCCTCAGCAGATTCTTGGATTGTAAAAGCTCTAAAGCTGCCCAACACCAGCGAGACATCTCTCCTGGATGAATTGCTCACTTCTTCCTCTACATATGTGGCAACGTGTCTGTGCCTTGCCCCATCTGTGTTACTGCTGTGGCTCCATTCTCTGAGGTTTATTATATTTTAGTATGTAGCTTATTGGTATGTTGTTTATTATGGCATGATAAACCCCAGAACTGTGATTGCTGAATTGATTTGTTGTATGGATTTGCATTGCCTGATGCATAATTTCATTTTTGTTTCTCCCTGTGCATAAACAGTATACTTTTATGATTGTCTCCAGTTAGAGAAAGCCTCAGATTTTCTATGCTTACTGTTACGGGGTTTTTCTAAAAAAGGCAAAATTATTATGCCTGGGAGCAGCACTAGTAATGACAATCTAGCCCACTCTGTTTTGGAGCAGCAGAGAAATGGTGCCAGCATTGCTGAGGTTTTATGCTTCATCAATAACAGCATATGTGGCTTCAGCTAAGCTGCAGCATGAAATGCTGGAGTGGCAAGACAGAAATGTAGCCAAGGCACACCAGTACCTTCAGCTGTGATGTGACTGGAGCGATGTCCATATCCTCACATGGGAATAGTTGCAGTTGATAAAATGTTGTAAGACAGCCATAAATGGAGGATATGATTCTGTCTTCCTTTTCTATGGTATGTAAATAAGAACATTTGGATAATCTTGTTTAATAGTGCATGCTTTTAGTGCTCTTTCTGACTTCGTAACTGTATTTTCTTCCAGGTGTCAGTCATGTTTTTATTTGAACACGTATATACCTGTATTTATACTTTTTATTTGGCTGGCAAATAGGCCCTGTGTAAAATGTGAAACTTGGTGGCTTAAATGAATTATCTGTAGAATAGTGAATGTATTTTGCTTCAATGGGAGGCTGTCTGTCCTAAGAGTTTTCCACTGGCAAGCCTTTGGCAAGTGCAGAAATGAAAACAGTGACTAGACAAAATGTTTTAAAATGATGAAAGGAAAGCTTTTATTTGGAGTGGGCTGTCATGACCTTGCACTGACATCTCTAAAAGTTTTTGGTCACTTCTAAAGAGAATCCTTGAGCAAAACTAAAACTACCATAAGAGCCTGGTTCTCCCACTGGAACTGGGCAGTATAGATGTTGTCAGTGATGCTTAAATTCAGTGGAGACAGACATTTGGGGGCTCCTCAAATTGGCCAGTTAAATAGATAGACTGAAGTTCTTTGTCAAAATACTAAAGTTTTCATGCTCAGTAGCTAATATAACTGGTTGGATGTACTAGGAAGATTGTCTGATTAAAGTTTGAGAAAAAGTTGTGAAGTCTTCTACGTCATGTTTCATCAACCTGCATTTTTTAATACTTTTTAATTGATATGCAGAGACATTAATTCTAGTTTTATTTTATGTAGCTTAACATGGTAGAAACATTTAAAGTTACAGATCTGAATATAACTTTATCTGAAAGGTTAAGATTTTTTTTTCCGATTTCAGAACTTCAATGTGACACCAAACTAGCCCATAATGCTTTTTAAAGTACGTTATTTTGAAGGTACATCTATGCCTTCTATCCCTCTTCTCATTTTTTAATTTTTTTTTTAAAATTTCTTTTATTTTATGTCTCTATCAAGGCCAAGAAATTGAGTTTCTGGATGCCCAAGTTTTGTGAGATGAATAGAATCTGTTTAGAGGGCGACATTTGAGAGCAAAAAAAATTACTGTCACAAATAACCTTAATACAGAGTGTTACTTGATTTATTGGGTTTTTTTGTTGTTGTAACAAAAAAAGAAATCTTCAAGGACAGCTGGAGCCTTGACCTGGCTGTGAGAGGAAAGCCCATCTGTGTGGCCATGGCTGTGCCTGGTGATGCAAGGTTTGTGCTGTTCCCTTTCGTGGCAATGAGAGAAGGGGCAGGCACACTACAGCTTTCTTACCTCTTCACAAGCAAACGATGACTAATGGATGTAATATTGTTGGGATTGTTATTGGCATCTAGGGAGTTGGACATCTAATTCCTGCTAATGTGATTGATGATCTTAGCATGTATTTTTTTCCTTTTTTTTCCTTGCTATTTTTTTTTTTCTTTTCTGTTTTTTGAAATGTAGGTTCCTGCATGCTGGAGAAATACCACTTTATTTCTCCATTCTGGTGAAAAATGTTAGAATAAGCTACTGTGCTCTTTTTAACAGAGTTTTTACTTTGGTGTTTGTTTTTGACTGGAAAATACATGTTTTTGCTATTTGTGTACAGGGAGACAGAGAAAAACTTAATGGAAGCTTGTTCTCCAGAGAGAGCACAAAAGATTATACATTCTTGCTACACTCTTTCACTTTTGCCTGTAATTTTAATGGTAAGGTAAAATGGTACAGCTTAAACATGAAAGCAGAGTGAGTGGATACACAAAAGCATGACACATTTTATATCAGCATTCTTTGCTGACTACAGCAAGGTGAAATCAAGGTGGAGGCATTGCTTAAATGGAATGCATGAAGCTTAAAGTAGAGCTGATGGACTGAATTTTGCTTTAATTTATACCTAGTGTAGTTCCATTGAAGTCAGCAGGGAGATGGATCAAAGCAGGACTTTGCTACTAAATAATAGGGTGCTCAAAATTGCTCATGCCATCATTTCTGCAACCTTGGTTGTAATCTTCAAGTAAAAATGAGAGTTATTGTATCTAGTGCAAAAATAGCATTTTCTGTGGAAAATTTTTAAAGTGTTATTTAGGAAAATAACAAAAATAAAAAGTAATAATTTGGGCTTTTGTCTTGTTCTCTGGTGTTGGGGGTACCAAAGGTCTGGAGGAGTAGGAATGGTGAGTCACATTTCAACAGCATTCTTTCAGGAGAGGTGGGGTGGAGGGAGGGGAAGGAGATGGGTCATTTTGTTGCCACTGACCTACCTTCCCTGCTTGGTCCCTGGTTCTGCTGAGCATGAAGTGAATGCTGTCTGAAGTCCCTGCTGGGGGGGGGTGTGTAGAAGGGGCTGCTGTGAAGGTGTCATAGGTGAAACCCCACCCTGCTGGGTCTGGCTGCATATTGAGGCAGTGGCTCAGGTGCCATCAAGGTGCACCCACTGCCAGCCTGCTGCAGATCTCACTGCAGCATGCCTGGCATCCTTGCCTGTCTCTGCCAAGGGGCACAGAGGAAAGAGTGTGTTGCCCACCTGAGGCTGGCACCACTGTAAATTCAGGTGGAGTATCTGAGAGTTGAGATTGACTACCTGCCCAGAGGAGTATCCCCAAGCTATTGCGCTTCAAAGACAGCCCTTGGGACTCGTTCTGAAGAATGTGGAAAATGTGAGGAAAAAACTCTTCAATGAAACAGCAGAAATAATAATGCTTGCTCAAAATCTTTCCTCCTCACCTATTGATTTGCACAAAGATGATATGAATTTAATGTCCTTAAGATTTGTGCTTTTTTTGCCAGATTTCATTAAAATTGGCCAACCGTTTCAAAAGTTATGGGGCAGGGGTTGGAGAAAGACTGACAAATAGTGAAATAATTGTTTCCTGGGGAAAAAAATAATTGAAGCCTGGATCGACTATGATATATTGTGTGTGGAGATAACCAGCTCTGAATCTATTCAGAGACCAGCTGCTTTCTGAATAGGAACTGATATAGGAGTCAGGCAAGGGGAAACAATCCCAGACTCACGCTGGGGAGTGTGTGAAATGCAAGGTTTTCTATTTAATTTGTTTAACCAGAGGAGAATGGAAAGTCAAGAAAAAAATATTAACAGTATTACCAATGCTAAGCCCCAGCATTCACGAATCCCGATTTTGATCCTACAGTAGGAAGAGAACATTTTAAAAATTTATTCTTATTAATGTCTTGAGGTTTTAGCTTTTATTTGCTCTTAGCAAGGTTTTAAACCTTCCTGAAATGGAGAAGTGTCATGTTCACTTCAGCAATGGGATTAGTAAAAACACATTTGTGCTCAGTAAAAAGGAGCTAGTGAGGCTGTAAAGGAAGAAGACAACTTTGCAAGAGCCTTTTTTTCCTGTTGTAAGGCTATGCTGGCTGGAAGGAGGATGGATGGCTGAAACCACTCTGCTGTCACAAAGCTGCTGGATCCAGGCAGCTTGGCTGTAGCTCCTTCTGAGAGGAGAGAGCAGCACTGCTCTCTGTACAGCCTTTTCTGTGCCTTGGGTATCACAGACAGGTCCTTTATATATTTTGACCTGTTGTCTTTGTTGCTATGTGTTAGTGATCATCACCTGACTGGCTTTGTTAATGTCATAGAACTTGTTTAGTAAAAGGAATTCTTAATAGAGCAGTGTTGCACTTTTATTTTGTAGTTGAAATGTAGGTGCTTTGGTAGAGGAAAGGGAATGCTTCTGCATGCTGCAGGGGAACAAGGCGGTTTCTGGCTTGCTGAAAATGTGTGTCAGGTTCAGAGGCTGATAGCTGAGGTGTCTAACCTGAGAAACAAGGACACTCATTGGACCTCAGACTGCTCTGCTACCCTCAGGTGATACATGCAGTGGGATGTTTTGCAGTGTTTATCACAGATAACAAAATATTCTAGTCCTGCCAGGGCTGCTGGCATCAAAGGAAATTATCAAAAATGGTGACAGTTTTCTCATTCTAGGGGTTGAGAATAGATGAAAATTTGTTTCTTTGACTCTCCATAAGTCTGAACTCCTTTCCCAGGACTGTTTGATTTCTCATGTGAGAAAACAGTCTGAATTTTTCCAGAGTTTTGATTGTATTTACTTCTGTCCTTTAATGAAAAAAGCAATAGCTTCCAACTCTTCCTCCACAGAGACAGAATGAGTAATTGCCCACGTTAGACAAGGATACTTTAGTCTTCCTTTCTTGATTTCTAAAGTAAAGAGGAGCAAGAGCATGAAGCTGTGTAGCCACTGAGAAAGCCAAAGAGGAAAGGAACTTCTCAGGACTGTTGCCTACAAATCAATCCCTAAATTTACCTACTCATATGAGTAGAACAGCTCTCTAGGTGCTGGTTTTGTGCCTCTCCTGGCATGAGCTTGGAAGGTATTTTTTTCAACTTTGATTACAAAGTGATTGTTAATATCAGTTTTATTTAAGAACGGATACAAAGATGTCCCTGTCAAAATTTGGATTTTATTTTTTACTTTTTTTTTTACTATTTAAAACGTCCTTCTGTACTTGCATGTTTTAGCCAAATTTGTGATTTACCTCTTGTTGAAGAGTCTGAAGAGACAAGATTATAAAAAATATCACTCCTCATAAACTGAAGTCCTATGCAGCATAACAGAACTTTTTTACAAGCCTGCAATAAAGTATCTCAAGAGAGAAAGGGAGTCAGGAGAAAGATACATGAACTTTCAGAACTCAATAAAAGCTGGTAATAGGGAAAGTTTGTGAAATCTACCATTCCTGAAAAACATCTGTAGCACCAGATTATACCTTGACTTTTCCTGACACTTTCATTAGTTTTGGTGGTAGAGTACTGCATGTAAATCAGAGTGGGATTTTACCTTTATGTAGCAGAGGAGGGAAGGACAGAGTTGCCATATGCCAAATTTCTCACTTTGCCTGAGGGAAGGATTAAAATAATTTATTAGACAAGTAATCCAAAACTCTGGGACAGGTGAAAGTATTTCTAGATTCTCCTGGGATAGTATATTATAGATTGCTCCTCTGTTATTAAACCAGGCAGAGTGAATAGGGAAGGGGGGGGCCTCCAATATCTGCTTCCTCTGTAAAGCTAATCTCAGATTCTCATCCTGTCACAAAATAGCAAAGGGAGCCTGCTTAGAATTTAAGAATTTCATTGAACTTTCCTTCCCTCCATCTCCTTTTTTCTCTCTCTTCCCACACTATCTTTTTATACTCCAGTTAAACTGCAGATAGAATTTGTTTCTCACAGTTGCATTCTGTTGAGATACTGCTCTGTGTACTTGTGATGCTATTTAAGATGGCTATTTGCACTAGCATATGAGCAAGCTAGGAAAATGCAAATAGTATATTAAATGAACAGGGATTTTGGTAATTTAAAAATATTAATTTTATCCATTTTTGGGTCATTTTGCTCCCGGGCAGACAAAGGAAACTTAATTTATGGATAGCAAAATTATTCCATATATTCATCTAGGCTTATTCTATTCTTCATATGAGCTCCCCAAAGACACATTTTTATAAACAGAAGCATCCTAATTAAAATTGCTAGGGAGTCAGGATCTATTTAAAGTCTCAAAGCATAATTTTACTTTTAGCCTTTATATTGTGATAGTGTAAAAGAGCAAAGTTTCTCTTCGAGGTTTAAACATAATGAGGTTAAAAATTCCGTTAAGTATTTGCTATTTGGCTGCATGCTGCTCTTATCTCCACTAACATGCACCTGATTTCCTTTTCTATCTTGCCTTTGTTCATTTGTAAATCTCCAGCGGTCTTTCATGTTTTTTAAAGGACTGCAAAACTCATTAAAACTTTCCAATTGTTTATTTCCTTGTGCTTTCTCATTTAACCCTCTTTTCACAGTTCCTGGAGTTTGATATAAAGTAACAAACTTTACACAGTTCAAGCATACTTCTGTTTCTACAAAAAATATTTGCAGGTCTATTTATTGCCAAAATTGATTTCTTCTGCTGATGTACGGGCTTAGTTCTGTTGATATTTTTTTTTTTTTAATCTAGTGTATTTATTTCCTAAACAAGGACCATAAAATTCCATTTCTTCCAGTCTGTAACAATGGTCTCCACATTTTTTGCAGGATGACAGTTCTCTTAGGTTTTTCTCCATGTGTCTTCTCCAAGATGCTGTGTCAGTCTTCCATTGAGGACACCTATGTAACACAATAGCTACATATATTTGAACTTCATCTTTAGTGAAAGAAGTTCTCCAATGTTTATACAAAGGGGCACATTCCCTCCAATAACCAGAAAACCTAAATTTGTTTTTGAGGAAAGTTTGTGTTTCTTTCCACATTGTCTGGAAGAAGAGATAGGCAGTAATCCACTGAGCTCATCCAACGTTCCTCAGCCCTGAATTCATGTTTACAACAAATCACTTTGTTTGTGCATTGGTGTGTGACTTACACATTTTGGCAAGAGTCTGAAGCGGGCAGAATTCTTATGCCTTCATCAACAACACATATAATAGCCTGTTTGGGATTTGTGCAGCCACTTGCTGCAAAATGGAAACTCTGAGACAAACATCAGCAGCTTCCTTAGTGGGTGATAAGTCTGTTGGCTAAGAAGGAGGGCAGGAAGGTGCAAGAGGGTAGTTGAGTGATTGGCCAGCATGTGCCTGTATGAAATAATGTACTTACAAAATAAGTAACTTGCTTAGAAGTCATGAATACAAGTTAGCAGTGAGAGACCAGCAGGTTCAGCATGTATGCTTGTGCCTGCAGCACGGAAAAGTTCTTTTCACTTTGAGCATTATTGCAGCAACACTTTTTTCACAATAATAAATTATTTTGTGACAATTTGGGAACTCCTGGTTTTGCTTAACATACAGTTTTGAATAGAATAGACTAGACTAGAATAGAATACTGCAGTTGGAAGGGACCAAAAACCAGCAAAAAACCTATTCTCCAACTGTCTTACTAGTTCAGGGCTGAACAAAAGGTTTTAAACACATTGTTTAAGGTACTGTCCAAGGGCCATTTAAACCCTGACAGGCTTCTGGCACTGGCCACCACTCTGGGAAGCCTGTTCCAGTGTTTGGTCATCCTCTTGGTAAAGAAATGCTGGCTAATGTCCAATCTGAATCTTCCCTGGCCCAGCTTTGAGCTGTTCCCGCATGTCCTGTCACTGGATACCAGGGAGAAGAGTTCAACATCTCCATCTCCCCTCCTCAGAAAGCTGCAGACAGCAATGAGGTTGCTTCTCAGTGTCCTTTTCTTCAAACTAGAGAAAGAGTCCTCTGTCACTCCTCACAGGACATTCCTTCCAGCCCTTTCACCAGCTTTGTTACCCTCCTCTGGATGCATCCAGAGACCTGACCATCCTTCTTAGATGGCACAGCAGGCAGCAGTCCAGGTGAGGCCACCCCAGCGCTGGGCACAGCAGGACAGTCACCTGTTTTGGCCGGCTGGTTGTGCTGAGCTTGATGCACCCAGGGTGGGGTTTGCCCTCGGGGCTGCCAGGGCCACTCTGGCTCACTCTGAGATGCTGTTGGCCAGCACCCCCAGACCCTTCCTGCAGGGCAGCTCGCCAGCTGCTCCTGAGAGGGAGAAAGGGAGGGACTCCTTAGGACAGTTGGGAGTTCAGCATGGTTCCTGCTGTGGTTTAATGCAGGGCTGGGTGCTGATGACATGGTGCTAGTCCTCACAAGGTCTTCTGGGGCAGTGTGAAAGTAATCTCTCTCTAGACATGCTTTAACTTTCTTTGTGTGGTTTGACTGTATTCTCAGAGCCAAATGAGGCCAGGTCCTGTGTCCAGTGGCCTCTTGCAATTGACCCTGAGCACATCAGGTTGGAAAAATGTGGCATTTTGCTTTCAATTCAACCCTAAGTAAAAAAAAATTGAAAATTGTGAAAAAAAAAAAGTGAAAAAAGAGAATACCAAAATTTATATTTTAGATTTTATATTTTTACATGTTTCTAGTAGTGTGTACAATGTCTTGTTGGAATAGACTGTTTTGTTTCAGAAAGAAAGCAAAGCAAGTATTTCCTTGAGTATTTATTCTCTCTTGACAGTATGGAAAGGAATTAGCAGCATAAGATAATGCTGCCCAGTCTCCTTGTTAAAGTGTGAGGCACTACTCTGTTGTAGCTTGATTTCCTTTGGATTATCCATCAACGATTAGCTTTGGTATTAAGGAGCTCTGGTTTGAAGCTTGCCTTTGTGGTGGAGGAATTTGTAAGTCGCCATACATAATTTCGACCGAGCCTGGCTGTCTCTGCGAGTCCCCGGCGCTGCCCTGGGTTCGGCCAGGAGGTGGCAATCTCTGCTTTCTGTGAGAACTTTGGGAAAGTTCTGCCCCCACAGCCCCAACTCTTGTGTCCAAGGAACTGCGTCGCGTGTTCTGACTGGCAGCGGGGCGAGATCTTACTCCAAATCTCTCTTAACATTTGAGCGCTTACTTAGTCATCAAAGTATTTCTAAAAGCAGAACTTAGAAAGCCTGTTGCTTTTTAAGTCATAGTTGTTCCTTTCCCATTCCCAGATCTCAATTCCAGACAAAACATTCAAAACTCAGCCATATAAATCGACTTGTGTATATCATATCTTTTACTGTGAACCACAGACATTAATTAGTATGCCCGTACTCAGACCTCATAAACTTCATGTTCAAACATCCAGACCTAATGTTACTTATTAATATTTCAAATTAATATTGTAAACAGGTAATGGAATGAGAAAAAAAGAAGCAGGTATTTTCCATGCCTGTTGCTAAGTGTTTGCCTCACTTATTAGGTCCAAGCAATGCAATGTCCCTTCCTTGAGGAGCAATTGGTCAGTAACTGTACCCAAGGTCAGCAAGCCCTTGAGCTCTCTGCTGTGTAAGTGCAGTGTTGCAAAGCAGCTCTAAGGTTCTTTCAGTACTGACATTCCTTCTCCCTGCCCCATTCTGAGACCTCTTTTGCATACCAAAATGTTACAGCAGTCATAGTTTCATATGAAAATGAATGAATGCTGATTTTTAATCTTTTTTTTTGCCTTAGCNGAGGATTATTAGGAAATTAAGTTACAGTTAAGATAAATAATTATGCTGAGGGCGTACAGTCTGCCCGAACAAATGAACCTGCACAGATTCATTGTCTGTTGGTCAAAAGCAGATAATGAAACACTATTTTTGTTCAGTTAAAGACATATGATGGGAGCTTTATGCAGTCTGTAGTTGCAGCAGCAGATAAGGAAAAAGTGCAGGTCATTACATTTTCTAGTGCAACTTCTCAAAGAGAGTCGCTTTTTTTTTAGAACCTCACCTGCCTTGTTTATGACCTGCCTCATCGCTCCACCTACACTTGGGTGTATCTCTGTGCTGCTTGTGATGATGAATGAGCATCTGCTGGCAGCCTGGGAAGTGCTGCTGGCTTTCACCACGGGCGGGCACCTGGAGGCTTCATGCAGGCACGGGGTCACCCACGTTTAGAGAGAAATAAGAGCATCCTGTTAGCCCTTGGCAGTCTGCAAATGCACTGGGTATTGTGCTGTCCTTGAGTTCTCATAGCTGTGCTGGGAACGGCCTTGCAATTTCACTATTGTTCCTTAGGTAGTTGCTTCAGGTGCTTGGATGCCATGGTGACAACTCCTGTCAAGACAGATAAGGAGGAACGGTTGCTGACTTAAAACCAGTGGGATATTCAGCCCTGGCATAACTGCTATTCTGAGGCAACACTTGAAAAACAGATGTTTTAAATGCACATTTTGGCTTGAGAGGTTCTATAGTCTCTGTCCTTGGAGGTTTTCAAGACCCACGTAGCTAAATCCCTGAGCAACCTGGTCTGATCTCACAGCTGACCCACCTTTGATAAGGAGGTTGGTCTGGAGCCTGCTGGACCCCTTCCAGCCTGAGTTGTTGTGGTCATTCACACAGACCTCTGCAATGCCTCAAGCCTTGAGCCTGGCCAAGCCCTGCTGAGCCTCTACGAGTCCTGGCCCTAAGAGTTCTGAAAGTTCTTGTCATTTCCAAGTTGTGCTTCAGACTGCACTTAACCTTCAGGAGTTCTGTGAGCTGTTATCCTACATTACTGATGGAAAACCATGAAATAGGTGACCCTGGCTGAAGCCCCAGGAAGGCCTCTGTGAGGGCTGAGATTGGGATTTGGTAATAAGGCTGGAGAAGGAACCATTTTTCCACTCCAGATTCATTTCTTGTTTTGTTCTAGGCTGAAATCTGGACACTTCAAAGACAAGATAAAGACTTTTTTTTTAAATTTTAGATCCAAAAATAACCAATATTTGAGGTGCACTGACAGGACATATAATAGACAAGTTTGCCATCTCTGGGCCAGTGAAAAACACAATAGATTTTTTGACCTGGAGATATTCTGGATTTGCCTAGTCTTTTCTAGTGGTTACTAGAAGCTTTTACAGCTTCTACAAACTTACTTGTCTTTCTCCATCCTCCCCTCTTAAAAAAATA
>VZTB01003976.1:1158531-1300410 GCA_013397245.1 Thryothorus ludovicianus | reverse complement strand
TTTCAGTACTGACATTCCTTCTCCCTGCCCCATTCTGAGACCTCTTTTGCATACCAAAATGTTACAGCAGTCATAGTTTCATATGAAAATGAATGAATGCTGATTTTTAAATTTTTTTTTGCCTTAGCTTTGTGGAACATTTAAATTTCTCTTTGAAATTGGTAGAGATAGGTATAAGTCTTTTCACAACAGGTATTTTGGTCTTAGCCTTTCTGTCTGAGATACATAAGCAAACTAAAATACTGTGATTGCTTGTCTATTGGCAGTGTCAAGGAAAAAATAGATTTTTCATTGTTTAACTGCCATTTGCTCTGGACTATTAATACCTAGAATTTGTTTTTTAAATACAGTCTGTATTCTGGCAGCTTGAGGAAATTTGATGAGGATTATTAGGAAATTAAGTTACAGTTAAGATAAATAATTATGCTGAGGGCGTACAGTCTGCCCGAACAAATGAACCTGCACAGATTCATTGTCTGTTGGTCAAAAGCAGAAAATGAAACGCTATTTTTGTTCAGTTAAAGACATATGATGGGAGCTTTATGCAGTCTGTAGTTGCAGCAGCAGATAAGGAAAAAGTGCAGGTCATTACATTTTCTAGTGCAACTTCTCAAAGAGAGTCGCTTTTTTTTTAGAACCTCACCTGCCTTGTTTATGACCTGCCTCATCGCTCCACCTACACTTGGGTGTATCTCTGTGCTGCTTGTGATGATGAATGAGCATCTGCTGGCAGCCTGGGAAGTGCTGCTGGCTTTCACCACGGGTGGGCACCTGGAGGCTTCATGCAGGCGCGGGGTCACCCACGTTTAGAGAGAAATAAGAGCATCCTGTTAGCCCTTGGCAGTCTGCAAATGCACTGGGTATTGTGCTGTCCTTGAGTTCTCATAGCTGTGCTGGGAGTGGCCTTGCAGTTTCAGTATGGTTCCTTAGGTAGTTTCTTCAGGTGCTTGGATGCCAGGTGACAACTCCTGTCAAGCCAGATAAGGAAGAACAGTTGCTGACTTAAAACCAGTGGGATATTCAGCCCTGGCATAACTGCTATTCTGAGGCAACACTTGAAAAACAGATGTTTTAAATGCACATTTTGGCTTGAGAGGTTCTATAGTCTCTGTCCTTGGAGGTTTTCAAGACCCACGTAGCTAAATCCCTGAGCAACCTGGTCTGATCTCACAGCTGACCCAGCCTTGATAAGGAGGTTGGTCTGGAGCCTGCTGGAACCCTTCCAGCCTGAGTTGTTGTGGTCATTCACACAGACCTCTGCAATGCCTCAAGCCTTGAGCCTGGCCAAGCCCTGCTGAGCCTCTACGAGTCCTGGCCCTAAGAGTTCTGAAAGTGCTTGTCATTTCCAAGTTGTGCTTCAGACTGCACTTAACCTTCAGGAGTTCTGTGAGCTGTTATCCTACATTACTGATGGAAAACCATGAAATAGGTGACCCTGGCTGAAGCCCCAGGAAGGCCTCTGTGAGGGCTGAGATTGGGATTTGGTAATAAGGCTGGAGAAGGAACCATTTTTCCACTCCAGATTCATTTCTTGTTTTGTTCTAGGCTGAAATCTGGACACTTCAAAGACAAGATAAAGACTTTTTTTTTAAATTTTAGATCCAAAAATAACCAATATTTGAGGTGCACTGACAGGACATATAATAGACAAGGTTGCCATCTCTGGGCCAATGAAAAACACAATAGATTTTTTTGACCTGGAGATATTCTGGATTTGCCTAGTCTTTTCTAGTGGTTACTAGAAGCTTTTACAGCTTCTACAAACTTACTTGTCTTTCTCCATCCTCCCCTCTTAAAAAAATAATTATCTGTCTGTCTGTCTGTCTGTCTGTATAGTCCCATTATATTTTTCCCTTGCTGCTAATCTGGCTTTTTTATCAGAACATACCTTTTGTTCAATTCCATAACCTCATCTAGCCGGGAAACACCAGCTCCTAATTGTGAGCTGAAAGCATTAGACAGGGTTGTCTGTTTTGCAAATGACATTGCTTGAACTGAGGGGCTGATGCAGGTGGAAATCACAGTTCACTTGAACTAGGAACTCTGGTTATCAGTGAATGAAATCCAGACTCTACAGAGTCTAGCAGAATTTGCATTCAGTGAGTTAACAATCCTTAAACTCAAGTCTTGTTCTATTTGTAGTTGCTAACAGACATTTAGTGTTGCAATCATTTTCTCTGAGAGTAAAAGACAAAACATCCCTCTTCTTATTGGAGAAATTTGCCTATAATGCAAAGCAGAACCATCCCAAAACAACTGCCTTTGACTTTTATGCTTTATTTTTTCTTCTTAATTTTGTGTTTTCCTTTTAAATGTCATCCTCAGTACAAGAAATGGTTTAAAAAAATTTAATAATCATCATCCTCATCCTCATCATCCTGTCATCGTCTTTTTTCTCAGCAATTTGTTAGGCACATATTCTGTCTAAACAGTTGATTGGATTCAAAATCTAAGTCACAGTAGTGTTTCACTTTTGAGATAGTGTCAGGCTCCACAAAGATGTTTCAGGGTGTTGTGAGCTCCAACTAAATGTGCAGTAAATGGCCACAGGTTTTTCTCTGTTATTGGGACCTAAGAAAGAAAAGTTAGGTATAATAAAAGAGGCTCACAAAGAATAGATTGTGCTGGACTTCTCTCATGACACCCCTTGATAAAAGCAAACTTTTGGTATGGTCTTTAAGTAAGTGAAAGCTCCTGGAGTAGAGGCTACCTGAAAGAACTGGAAAGCAGAGACCATGGCAACAGTCATCAGTGCTGGAGAAAAAAAAGTATGAGAGAGATCATGAAATATTGTTCACAGGGCCATTCCTATTTCTTCCCTTCATTAATCTGTACTTTGTAACACAGGGAACCACACTAGTTGGCTGGAGTTGGGCAACACTGTTCACACAGGAAAAGGCTGGGATACAGGATGGAAATGAGGACTGGAATAAAAGGAGATGACATTCATTAGTTCAAAATTGAATATTAGTCAATTCTACTGTACTTGAAGCAGTTATCATGAGGAAATGCCTGAGGGAGAGAAAGATCTAGGCATACTGCCTGAATGGATCATGAATCCAGTTTTCTAGTATGATTAATCTGTAAAAAAACCCACATGTTGTGTATTAAAAGTGGTGCTTCCAGGTAAGACAGGGAATTTTACAGTAGAATTAAATCCTGAAAAGGAGTATGATTGTTGTGTATGGCTACATGGTCATAACAGTTCTGTGACTGGTTCAAAACACTGCTGTAGCTTCCCTTTAGGACTAATGCCACTGAGAACACAAACTCCAAGTTTTTGCAGGAAGCTCGATGGAGCCAGTTGCCTGTGAAAAGGAGAGAGATTTGCTCTATGACTTACTAACTATTCTTTTTTTAGAGCATATTCAGGAAACTTTGCAAGATGAGCCTTGCAGAGTTTCATGAAAATTTCTGTCCCATCGGAGAAGAGCAGCTTGGCTAAGCATGAGGTTCATTAACTTTTGGGTGACCTTTTCACAGTAGATACATGGCTGTTGCAGAAGCAGGTAATGAAATGCTGATAATTTTGCAGAAAACTTTACATAAATGTGGCTAGAGGCAGCAATATGAAATCTGAAGAAATAAGTTTCCTGCTTCTAACTTGGAGTTAAAAATGAAGCTGAATTCAAAGACAAATCAAATTGTGCAACATTATTTATATGATTTAAAGAGAACCAGTGTTCTTGGAGGTTTTGTTTTGTTCTTTGCATGGAGACATGGTATTTTCATTAAATGGATGAATAATAAACGGATTAACCTGTCAGGGAAGAAAATGGCATACTATGCTTAAATTCTGCAGTTATTTTGGGGAAGTTGACAAATGTGTGAGTGGAGATTAAGCTGTTTTTCTTTTAACTCTTTCTTTTCCCTCCAGAAAATGCATGTAGCTGCAAATAGAAAAGAGGAAGCAGGTACCTGCAGAAGGGTAGGTTAACTGTGGATGTATGTATTTTCTTTTAGTGGGAGAGCTTGCTTTTAAATAGGAGGTTGTATATTGAGTAATCTGGGATTCTAGGACCATGGGAACAGGGTATTCTGTGCTATGACACATCTAATTATGTCGTCCTTTGGAAAATGTTCTCAGATTTCATCTTTTAGGGCGTACCAGTTGTATGTGTCTATCTGTGAACCCCAAGGATTAATTTTGTCAACATCTTAAAAATCCAAAGGAATGTCTTTTAGTTTGTGTTCTGGTTTGAGAAGCAAGACCAGTGAGACACCCCAAGTCAGAAATACAATTTATTAGAAAAAGGGAAAATAAAACAAAAAAGAAACAAAATACATGCAATAAGGAAAAACAAAACCACTGTCAGTCAGAATACAACCTGACATCCTGTTGGCAGCACTCTACTTGCAATGATGGCTGCAGCCCTCCTGGAGTAGCAGTTGTGGCTCTGTTGGAGCAGTGGTCCTGAAGAAAAGGTGCAACCCTCTGCTGAATGTCCAGTGGTGATGGATGGGCCTGTTCTTCCTCTGGGAGTCCAGTGGAAAAGGCTGCCTTGGTGCTCCAAGTCTCAGGTTTTTATCCAGGTAGAGGGGCTTGGTTCCCCCCCTGGCTGGAGCATTTCCCAATGGGATGATGGAAGTTTATCAGTGGACTCCATGGCCCATTAGCAGAAGACCTATCCCTGGAGGGAGGATGAGCCATGGAGGAGATAAGGAAACTGCTCTTGATGGTTTCTTATCAGCTGGCTTATCAACAGAAGATAACATCACTACCCCCCATCCCAGTTCCAACGGATGGTAATAGAATAACACACCCATGATTATATTTTACGCTGCAACCCAAGACAGTTTGTGAGATCAGAAAGAGTACAAACAAACTAGAAATCATGAAAATACACCAAATCTGCTGCAAACTATGTTTTTAAATGAGAGGAGTTATTACAATTTGAAGAAGTGAAACCTCCAGCTGACTTTTTGTTTGTGGTGGGACTGGGAGAGAGCTGAGAAATTCTGGCCTGACTCATGAGCTGTTTTGTATTCAGTTTCTCAGGAGCTCAAGCAAAGATATACCTTTGTCATCTTCTGATCCTACAAAAAGTGTTAAAGAGCTATCATCCATCAGTGAAATTCCATTAAAGGCATCATGTGAAGACTTAGTGGGTGTCAGGTTTTACAGTTCAGAGGCCTGCTCTAACATTTGGTGAAGAGATTCACAGGTCCTTAGGAAATGGATCTTTCTCTCTAAATTCCACAGAATTATCATAATGAAAGCTTAGTATTTCCAATGCTGTATAATGAAATACCTATGGCCTGATTATAATCAAATTGCTGTAATCAATATATTGACATTTCTGCTTTTTAAAGTCAGTCTATTTTATATAGCTGATCTCTCAGTTCTAAAATATAGACAATAATCAGATGTGGGGCTGAGCCCACCCTGACCCCTGGAGAGAATTGGGTTGAAGCTCTGTGGATCAGCCTCTTCAACAGATGTTTTCAAGCATGAAAACAATGCTTTTAATATGGGAAGGAGAGGAAAGGGGATTATGGAAATTCACTGAGCTATCCGAGCATTCACATTAGTTATTTGCTTTACATTTCTAGAGTGTTTCTGAGGAGAAAATGGCTAAGAAGCATTGCAAGTCTCATCTTTTGTGACCAGAGCATTATCTGTAACTTGAATTAATTTAAGAATGAGTTATACAGTGATAATTGGCCTTTTATAACATTTTATCTGACTTGCTACTCTCCTAGGAACATTTTGGGTTGAATTGGTTGCAAAGAGTTAGTAGCCTTATGGGGGGAGCTTGAAGCTTCCACTATCTCCTTCACAAGCAATTTTTCTTCATATATTGAAGACTCATACATTTTATAACTTCCTAATTCAGAGTTCTAAACTGCCATCTCAGAATATTGGAAACAAACTGAACTACATCCAGTGCCTATGTAAATGTGCTCAGCCACAATTTAAGTTATTTGAATTTTCTTTATGAAGTGCAGCAAGGGCAAGTCTATGTAGATGAATTCTCTGTCCTCACGTGTGGGCCACATGGCAATGTTGGTAACTTGGCATTGGTTGCAGTGCCTTAAGATTTGTCAGGATGCTCTGAAGATCAGAGATAGTTCATGTTCACACAATTCACATCTTTGTGAGTGAATTTTGGTGACTGGAAGCTAAACATGGGCCAAGCATTTACTTTGAGCTTTGTTTGTACATGTTTTGAACCTCACTTTGGGCTCTGGACATTATCTAGCACCAGAATTGAAGCACTGGTATCACATCCTCAACTGGGAGGGAACAGGTGCCTATAACACATATGATGCAGATGTAGCTTTTACTATGGTAGAAAACTAGCTCCATACTGATTTTTGGTGCATATTTGTAGATCTGAAAGTTGTTTGCATTTTGTTTCTTTTTCCTTCTTTTCAACAAAAACCAATTATAACCAAGGAGAGAATTTAATGAAAATAAGCTGAATTCTGACTGTATTGAGTTATTTGCCAGAATAGATCTCAGGGCAAGGATATTCTCTCTAGTTCAACAATAGGTAAGTGTTCAACTTTTTCTTATTGCCTTGATTTATAAAATAATTCCTAGTTACTACCAGAATGAAATTCTTTAGGAATACTCATTGTTTAACACCTTCCTTAAAAGTTAGGAAAAAGGTGCATAGGAGATGTTAATATGATGAGTGCCATAAGCATGCTTTATAAATGCTTTGTGCATGGTGGCAGATATTTCCTTATTTTTAGGATATACCTGGAGTTGATCATAGACCCATTGATATGCCAGAGCAGGGAAATGGAATTGAACTGGAAGTATAGATGAGTGAATAGAGAATAGAAACTCATTTAATATTGTGATGTCCTAATGGATGGGAGTTGGAGAAGACAGAAGAAAGCAGTAGGTGATTCTAAAAAATACAAATCCTGTTTAGAAAAGCATTGTGGAACTCTGCCATCTGTAAAGGGGTACATGTGTGTTTTATAGTATTTGATTTATAGCAAAGAATGGAGGAAATTTTCTCTTTACCATCCATTACCCATTTTAGGAACTGAGAGAATGAAGTTCATTTTCCTTTTGGAAGTTGGTTCTGAACAGCTGAAAATCCAGCCTGTGGCTCCCTCTTTGTTTCTGTTGCCCTCTGATTCTCGTGCTCCAGATTGCAGTCTAGTTGCCTGGCTGAAACTGGAATTAGTCTTCTAACCACAAATAATGTCAGAGAGAATGAGGTTTCACAGTGTAGTAAACTTACACAGGCAGTGCCAGATGGCTTTTACAGTCCAGTTTGGCCCATGAGCGTTTGCTCGTGTGAGTGCATGTGTGTATTTAAAAAAAACAAAAACAAAATCTAGTAGCTGCTGGTAACTGGACCATCTGGTAGCTGTTCCATCCAGTATAATGTAATTTACTTTTTTGCTTTTCAGGCAGGTCTGTTTTTAAATGGCTTATTTTAATCACCAGAAAGCACATATGTGCCAGTCAGTCGTCTAGTAGTTCCCAGCACTCTTCCCTCTATGCAGTCTCCTTCTGTCAGCTGGGGTTTTCCCCAAGATGCCACTCACACTGATATCAACTTTGTCTTTTCCCCTAGGCATCTTCCAGCTTTGCATATGCAGTGCATTTTTTTTTCCAGCAGAAAGCAGTTTCTGTCTCTATCATTTCCTTTTTGTAAGAACAAAGTCTGTTCTTCCTAAATACTCATATCTTGTTCAGTCTTACCATTGTTCACCCTCATTCTCTCTTAGCATGAGATCTGATCTCACCTGACCCCAGTGAATGCTTAAAAAATTTAAACTGTGAAACCCAAGTTTCTTATAGCCTTCCCCCTGTGTAGCTGAACTGGTTATAGAGCTGTGCAAGTCCCCAAAGCAGGTGCATGGAAAATCAAGCTTAACTGCCTTTATCAGTGGGGAGAAGCATTTCAGCAAGCAGATCAGGAGGAAGGAGCAAATGGCCATTGGCTTGTTCTGGGTCACCCCAGAGCAAGCTGAGCACCTGGGGCTTCAGAAGGGGCTATTATTTAACTATTAATGCCCTTACTTAATGGATTGAATGGGATCCAGGGTCAGGAAAACAACTGCTAAATTCAGTGTGCTTTCCTACTTGAACTATTTTCTCTAGCTTCTTCACATGTCTTATGTGCATTTAGTGTCCATGAGAATGTGTAATTACACACTTCGTTATGGTGGAGAAAAGCTTCCAAAATGGGGATTCTGCTATTAATACTTATGTTAGTTTTTCCCAAATAAATGTAGGGAAAGGGACTGAAATTAGCTACCTGCTGTATGTGTCCAGATGCCTTAGCCCTTTCTCATCTTTTAAAAGCGTGACAGATTTCAGATTCTGCTTACCCTTTAAAAAAACACAGCTGTAGGAATTTTTGTTAATGTGGCACAGGGTAATCTATGTTATCTTTTCTTTTCTGTCTTGTTGTAATTTGTATTGGTGAAGTACTATGAAGGGCTTTTAAGCAGGGCTGTACCTTTGGTGTGCTCTCCCTGCAGCATCCCTGCAGTCTCGGCGCTGGGCTGTGTGATGCAGAGGTTGTAATGCGCAGTGTTGCTCCTAAGATTTAACAACTCTGCATTACAGCTCACCCATAGGCTTGTGTGAACTCTATCTGCAACCCCAGTATATCTTTCTTAAACTAAAAGTGATTTCTAACCATGAGTGGTGTGGATGGTGAGTTGAAGTAGAAAAACAAGAATATAGAATCCTTCATTTTTAGGCAATCTCTGTAGGACAGCAGGTAATAATAATAGTCTGAATTTGTTACTCTGCCAATATTTTCTCTGTTGTAATTAATATAGTTTCATTTTAATATATTAAATTAATTCTTTAGCTTAGTCAAGTGGTGAAACTATGTGCCATTTTGACATTTGTTTGCATGAAATTCATTTCAGAGTATGCATTTTTAATTTGTGCTTCCTCTGAAAAGCTAGCATGGCTGTGTATTCTAGCATTGCAAGCAAAAGTAAAATACATGGTTGCAGTTCCATGTTTTATTTAAAACCATATAGTATTATATATTTTCGTGTGAAGACAAAGTTCATCTTGAATGAATACATGATTAGATAATCATGACTTGGAAAACATATCCTAAGATAGAGCTGTATGAAGTCAGTGTTACAAAGAGGATTCTCAGCAACAATCTTCACTGTCATTAAAGAACCATGTCATTACTCTGAAATGGGAATGCTTTGTTTTCTTACTCCTCACAGCATTACTCAAGACAGTCAGCTGTGATCAAGAGATTGGATAGGCAAGGTATTTTATCTGTCACATTGTACCACTATTGAGGCTGAAAATTATAGCTGATTGATTTACAGGCAGGATTCATAGATATTTTCATGTATGAAAAATAGCATATCAGTAACTCCAAGAAGAATACTCATCATGCATTTACTGGCACCTGGAAGAAATCTATGTACACAGGTCCATGGCTTTGTACATGTGCAACCTCTTGTCTAGCAACTGCATAAGTGCCTCCCTTTCATCAGAAGTTTGTTCCAGTGTGAGAAGAGAAATCCAGTGGTGTGCGAAGCCACCAGTTTAAAAATGTGCTTCTACTGGTTTTGGGTATTCATGAACAAACTATCAATGGTGTGTGTGGCCTTAATGTATTGTTAATGGCAAGACATAAAACCAAATTTTCAACATCCACTTTAACAGGGAGAACTGAAAGGGAAAAGATGAGGTTTTGACTGCCTCTTTTTGCAAAACGTGCAGAAAAAAAAGTCAACTACAGATCTTAAATACATTCTTGCATAAACTTGCAGCTCTCAAATGAAATAATGGAGAAAGTTGGCACTCTGACCACTGCAGCACATTGCAGAAAACAGCATGAACCCACACAACACAATAGCTTTTCTCTTCCCCGAACTAACCTGCAGAAGTCCAAATAAAATTCAAGGCTTTGGACCTCATGCTTCTGACCTTTGATAGCTGTGGTTCAGTTTACACACAGTGCTAACAAAAGCTTTGTGATAAGGACTATGCACAAGGTTTCCATGTCTGCAGCAAAACAGAACTTCCTACAGATAAAGGTTATGTTGACTGTGTTGAGAGTAGAGGTTTCTTGGCAGCCTGTCTAAGATTAGACCAAGCACCCACAGCAGATGAGGATAATCTCAAACCTACTGTCTTCCTCCTTAAGTGCAAGTCTTTGTCTAAGAGGAATAATTAAATGTACAGATGGTGTATAAACTCCTACCAAAACCAAACATTGAACACATATGTATGTGTATGTGGTATTTTGGGGGATGTGACTACTGTCTGTCATGTCACTCAGGACCTCAGCTAGAACAGTTGGAAACAGTTGGAACAACACTGGCCCAGCCCACCTGTAAAGCAAAGAGCATTGTCAGTAATAAACAGCATAAGAAAACTTGCTAAGGAAGAGAGACTGTAAGGAATTGGATGTACTTAAAAAAAGAAAATAAGAGAGTGATGCAGTCTAGAAAAGAATACAGAGCAAACGAGGCAGAAATCTCAGGTCCATTCCTCAGTGAATTGTTTCTTTTCCCATAACAGAGCAAACAATCCTTTTGAAGAATACTTATTGAGTGTAGTAAGAACAGGTCCAACAGAATTCTCAGAAATGCCAGTATGACTGAGGTATAAAAAGAAATAAGTGTGGGCAGATTAATAAAGACTGAACAGCGTGAGACATCAGCAGATGTGACAACTGCAACTGCCTCTTTCAATAATGACACTCAGTAGGTAAATTTTATTTTGCATAGCAGAGTGTTGCAGGTGGCAGTATCTCTGCTTTCTTCTGTATGCATAGCAGATTCCTTCTCTTTTATCTAAGACCTCCTTCCTCTCAGACACATCATGCAGAATCCTGTTTTCCTGCTGAGCTTCCATGTTTGTTCCAAGTTTCCAGACTTGGCTTTCCTCTCTCAAGACCACACAGCCATGCTTCTCTGCTCTTATGTTCCTTCCAGCCTGACTCCCACTCTACAACCCCAGTGCTTTCCCTCACCCATGCTCTACAATACCCCTTTCCCCTCCAGTCCCTCTGTCCCCAAGATGGGCTCTCCCTGCTTTCCCTGAGCATCCTCCTTGGGATGTGCACCCCTGCAGATCATGCAGAAACCCAGGGCACTGCTTGTGTCAGCAATACATGGGAAAAACAATAAACTGATGAAGAAGAAGGTAGAAACTAGCACATATTACATGCTGTCCAGAGCTACCCCCATGCAGGCTCTTTGCACAACCATGGGATAGTGATGATTTTAAATTATTTTGTATTTCCAGAGGAGTTTGGATCATAACACAGATGGCTAACCTGTTGTTAGCCATCTCATAGAAGAGCTTTCATATTCAGATGATAAAAATGCTGGAACAATTTATGACATTTCTATAATGAGGTAGCATTCTGTTTCATGTCCTAAGGCAGTTTGAAAGAGGCAGACTATCAGTTATCTTCTGGGAAAATTCTACAGATAGTAGTTCAGGAATTTGTATAACCATTTTACACAGTCTTCTGAGATTTTTTTTTCTGCTGAATCCCTCCTTGCAGCTTCAGGAGGACCCTGTTTTGCCTAGTTTTCTCCTTTCTGTTGTTTTTCTAATTAACAGAAAGAAATAAAAATAAAAGCTAGTGGAAAAGAAATGTAAAAGGAATATTCTTTTATCCCTTTTTTGTGTAAACAATATCATGCTTTAGAAACTTCTTAGTTTGAATTATGCAAGAAAGGGTTGATCTACTGCAGCAGTTACATCCTTATTTCATCCATTCTGTGTATAGTTAGAACAAGAGGAGCTGAAATCAAACATTTCTTCCAGTGAATTATGAAGAATGTCGGTTCTGAGCCAGCAAGCTATAAAAATGAGCAAAATGATATAAGAACCTATTATGGGCAGCAAGAGATAATGATGATAATGTCCATAATGTACTGTTTCTGCCACTTCATTCTGCATTAGAGACTATTGTTGAGAATGATCTGCCTCACCAGGTTCCTGTCTGTCCTGCTTCTCGCCTGGCTGCAGAGACTTGCCCGGCTCAGTGTGCTGTTCACTGGCCAGACACGGTAAATCAGAACCACTCCACTGAACCCACAGCAGTGCTGGAGGTAGATGGTACAAAACGATATTTTTTCCTACAGCATCTGCCAGACAAAGGTTCCAAGAGACAAACTGATATCGGGGCCAGTCCAGGTGCTCGCCTACAGCACTCTTTCCTGGTTGCATTCCCAGAAGAGAAAACGTTATCTTAAAACTGCAATGGCAGCAGATAAACCTGTTTTGTTTATTTTCTTAAGCCCTACAACCAGTTGTATTCCTGTCTGATTGTTTCAAGGTCAGGATTTTCTGAGAGGCTCACTTCCATGGCAGCTGGGCTTCTCTATTTCTCCTGGGCAAGGCTGTGTATGTGCCATGTAGCATGCACATGATGATTATTGCTAATAAGAGAGGTTTTATACCTCTCTCTTGAGCACAGTAACACTGTGATCCAGCTATGTGTGCAGAATGTCCAGCAAAGACAGTGGATATAGGCAACAAAGCCAAAAAATGTTGAGCTCTCTGTGCAGATGTGCAGACACTGTAGAGTCAATCCATGCAGCAGAAATTTGTGTTTATCCAGGGCTTCCACAAAGCTACAGATACCACTTCTAACTGAATTTCCTAGGCACTTTGTCAAAATTATAATTTTCCTTTTTTTTTTTCCCCAAGGTGAGTGGCACTTCTATTCGTTAATGGCTAGGTATCTCTAGGGGAGACCATACAGCCCAAAGGTGCCACCAGCCCCCCTAAATAATCAAAGAAAGGGCAGAAATAAGGGAGTCTCCCACTGCTGCCCAATTTTATTCAAAAGGCAAACATTGGTAGTAACTGAAAAACTCATTCTCTTGACTAACCTGGTATGAAATTCCTAAAGATTCTGTTAGGTAAAAGTCTGCTAGGAAAGTGTTTTGGTTGGCACTGGCACGGAGGTTATCTGAGATCAAGAACTCACTGTACCTATGAAATTAGCTGGATTACAGACTTCCACAAATACTTCAGCTCTCTAAGAGGCCATGAAAGTCCTAACTTGTTTTACTAAGATAAATTTGGATCACAGAAGACAGTTCCAGGAGAATTTTTTTTTAATTTGCTTGCAATAGATTGTTTTTCCGCCTATATTTCAATGTTTCTTTTGTGTCAGACATCCATTAGTTTTATCTTACACACTTATAAAGCAAAGCAGGTTAGTTAAATAGCTGTTTTGCAACAATACAGCTATTCCAGTAGCATTTTCTTAGCAAGAACTTCTAAGTGAAAATAATGCTTTTTGATGGTGCATGTCTCCTCTCTCTTCTACTCTGTGTTATGGAGGTATCTCCATGCCTAAGCTCATAAATCCTGCAGAAACTTGTGACTATTCAAAAGAGACTTGTGACAACCAGAGAATAAGTGCACTTGATTAATAACTTTGTCTTCATCTAGTCCGCCTAAATGCCCAGTAAAAATATAATATACAAAATATTATTCCTTTTGTGCGGGCTCCCCAAAGCATCAGGGTAGCCCAGTTTTGAAGACTTAATAATGACAAAAAAAGTGCTGCTAAAAAGTAATGTTGTACTGCTGTAATGTTAAATATAATGTACTGTAAGCACTGTAATGTTAAATGCTACCACGTTATACCATGGTATGTAGTTGAAGGTAGCTTGTGCTTACTTCTAGTTTGAGCATAATTTCATATCATTGTTCTGTAAAGTAACCCCAGTTAAGACCTTATCTTTAGAACAAAGTAAAACAGAATGCAAAAGGAGCTTCTTTTAATTGCTGAGCTGGCCAATTATAGTTGAAGAAAAAAGATAAAGGTTTGACCAAATATGGCTAGATTTTAAAAATTTATTTCTTTCATTTAAGTGAAATTTCAATGAATATTTATTTTTGACACAGTTATTTCAAGTCCAGCCCCATATTTGTACAAAATCTACCATAGTATATTAAAGAAAAGTGTAATCAGCATTAAAATATATTTGACATTAGTATCCAAACTGAAAGATAGTGAAACATATTTGTGTTTCATTCTGGTGTTATTTGTTTCATAAGGGCTATTAAAAGTATCATTAAATTCTGAATTTATGCCACCTCATTGTCTGGCTAAAAGGGTCCTCACCTAAGCTATGAATACAGGCTGTGTTTATATTGCAATATGTAGTACTGCAATACACTCCATGTATCTTATCCTCAGATGTCTACTCCAGCTGCAGTCCATCTACATCTGAGGGCAAACCCAGAGTTCTTCCTGCCCCTCTGCATGCCCTTGCTGTTTCTGCAGGAAAACCTCAGCCCATGTTCAAGGAGAGCCCCGGGATTTCCTAGGCTGATTTCAGAGTGGCCTGGAATACAGGACACCATGGATTGCCCTGAGCAGACATATCCCAAATCTCTAGGAGAGACTCTTCCAGACACTGAACTATCTGACCTAAGGTATGTGTCTGAGAAGAATGAGATAAATTGTTCCTTGCAGGTGTCTCTCCTTGTGTTAGCAACATCTCCTTGAATAGGCATTTAACTTTCAGACAATTGAAATTAGAGAAGGTGAAGCCCACCCTGACTGACTGTGTTCAGTGGCCCACTGAAAGCATGAAAGAAACAAGTGTGAAATATGTGACTCTGCTAAGGTTTGATTTTTATTGTCAGTGACTCCCCTCTGGGTATCCAGGGGCTGGATGGTCCTGCTCAGAGAAATGGACTGTGTAAGCATCAGGGATTTGAGTGCATTTCTCTTGACAGCCCCCATAAATGACCCACAGGCTGTGCTGTCTGCTGTGTTTGGGACACATACTGCCAGGACGTGTGGCCTTGTGGGGCTGAACCACGGAGACAGACAAGGGACCTTACAGTGCCAGTCCTGCTGGGAATTAGGTGTTGTGAGCTCAGTGCTGAGCTCTTCATTTCTGAGCACAGTTTTTCACCTAGAAGCAAAATATAGCATGCCCTGGGGACTTTACTATTTGTTTGCAGCTGAAATGCCTCAGGACTAGATAAAAGCTTTGAAAATCTTTATTTTGGATATATACAGTTCTTAGGGGCTGAAGCACTCAGGTGCTTTCTGAGAAGCTCCTGCATGGGCAGTTATTCTCAGTCTCTTGTGTTTCTACTCCATCCCTGTGTAGTACCTGGCATTATTATCTTCTCCCAGATCAGACCTGAAAAAACTTGTTGGAGTCCTTATAATAACCTCTTTATATCTTTTTGTCACCTGAAAATGAGTACTGACACTGCCTTTCACTGCTTCCAATCTGAAGCAATAAATCAAGTGCACTGTCACACACACAAATCCTCTTGGTTTTGTCACTGTCTGGCTTTTAATTCAGCTCAGACTGGATATTATTTCTGGTTTTAGACCAAGTACAGCAATTAGATGCTTGCCACACTGCTAATAATTTAAGACTTAAAAATATCAATCACTGTTACTGCAGATAAATGTTACCCAGTATGACCAATGCATGAATGACAACCTTTTAGGGTGGAGAGAAGTTACAGGATAGAAAATAGTATGTTTTATCACAGGAGAGGCCAGCTACTAAAGGATGTGCAGACACACATCAATGTCTAAAACTACTGTTGGTTACAGAGGATGATCTGATAAAACATGGATATTAAAAATGCTCTCAGTTGCTCTCCTGCTGGGTAAAGGCATTTCAAAAATCTAATCACTGTACTTGTGATGTGTCAGGACTTCTGGTACTCTGTTTCCCTGTACTATTCTTCTAATGTTTGGGAAAGGTCTCAAGAGAAAGACATGCTGTCTTCAGCTATTCTGGACCAAGTCCTGCAGCAGTGAGAGCCTGTGCTGTTTCCCTCAGTGTGGCACTGAGCAGCTGCAGTGTTTCCAGCATGTAATATCCTACGGGAGGGAGGCAACAACTGAAGAAGGGTACAGCCTATGTTTGTGTGTTTTGTTGGTCCAATTGAGTCACAGCCTGGATGTGGCAGTGTTTCTGGTGGGGGCTGGGGGCTTCTTTCATGCATCCTTTTCTATAAACAACTGTGGAACAAGATTAATATATTTAGCTGCTCTTCAAGTTTGTTTTTTTCTTTTAATGAATCCTTTCAATATGATTTCTGATAGTATCAAATTGCCTAATTTCCCATGTTTGAAGTGACCTTTTCTTCTGCTTATTTCTAAATGAAATTATTGCAAATTCCTTATTCATAGAATCAAGATACAGAGACCCAGTTGTAGAAAGTCAGAAGGTTATTTTCTTTGAAAATCTTTTGAAATCCTCAGACTTAGTTTATATATACCAATATTTCATGATAGTGTCAGCAACTTTGTTCTAGCAGGGTACAGAGTGGGCTAACTTGGGAAGGTTGAGAAGCTAACTATTATGGGTGTGTATTTGTGACTAAGCTGATAACTTTCCTTTGCCATGGATTTGCATGGCAAACTTTAATTAGATTTCTTGATTAAAGTTTCTCGAAGCTGCACAGACTAGATAATCAACAAACATGCAAATCCTTGGCCATAAAAAATGCTTACTGGTGTGTACACAGGTTTTGCGGTGACCCCCTTTTTATGCTGAATGTATTTCTAGAGCTCAATTATTTTGTACCTGTGAAGAAAAATCCAAATAATGATTTCAAATGATGGATTATTCTAGCTTTCATCTAGGTATAAATATATGAATATTCTTTAGATTTATTAGTATTCTCAAAGAGTAATATTCTTCAGGTTCAAAGAAATATATTCAAAGCTGCTTGTTTCATACAGCACACTGGAAAAGGAAATATCACTGGTTTCAGGATTTAGCTGAGAAGTTTGGTTCACATGAACAGCCACAGTCTTTGCATGAAGAATAGGCAATTGTCTTCTTTTAATTTGTTTTCATGTCTTAGGAAATATTGGGCATGTGACTCAGACCAATGTGATGTTTCCAGTCTTACAAAAGATAACATATGTCCATGTAGATATGTATGAAGTTTGTGTGAAGTTTTTCTTGGAGAGTTTTGATGCAAGAGTGCAAGAAATTCCTCCAGATTTTTGTCCAGCACTTCAAGAAAATATGTATTTATTCACTTTTTCACTTGCAAAGTTAGGACTGTCTCATATGTGATTTTTTTTCACTTTCCACGAAGAAAAAAAGCTATCTTAGATTATCCACAATGTGTGTGAGAGATCTAACCCTGAACTAGAGGAAGAAGCGGCACCATTGGATGAACAGACACTTCAGAAGTCCACTACAGTGAATTTTATGTCTAGCAGGTCAGAATAAGGTTTGGGGATGTTTGGTAATAAATAAACCCAGTTGATCTTAAATTCAGTACCAGCTTGATATTTTTACTTAGTTCTGTTACATTAGTTCTGTTACCATGGCTGGATGCTGGATGCCCACCAAAGCCACTCTATCACTGCCCTCCTCAAGTGAACAGGGGAGAGAAAATATAGTGAAAGCTTCAGAAGCTGAGCTAAGGGCAGGGAGGGATCATTCAGCAATTACCATCACCTCCAAGGGCTGCAGGGGCACAACTGCTTCACCATGGGCTGCACCATGGGCTGTAGGGGAGCCTCTGCTCTGGCACCTGGAACACCTCCTGCCTCTCCTGTCACACTGATCTTAGTGTCTGCTGTTCCTCTCACATGTTCTCACTCACCTCTTCTCTGGCTGCAAGTACTTCTGCAGAATAACTTTATTTTCTTCTTAAAAATGTTATCCCAGAGGTGCTATCCCCATTTCTGACTGGCTTGGCCTTGGCCAGTGGCCTCGGCTCTGTTGGACATGGGGAAATCTTACAGCAGCTTCACAGAGATGCTCCTCCACTTCCATTACCAGGAACTTGCCCCACAATCCCAATGCATGCATGAACGTAACAGGCTATTTGCAATTGCTATTTGCAATTTGTAACAAAACCACACAATTTATTTTTTTATTTGTTGCTTAACATGGTGGGACTATGATAATTGTCACTCTTCTTACTCCTAAAATAAACTAAACCAATAATATTATAATACAAAAAGAATTAAAACTGATTTTGTGTGCCAAAAAAGTGACTGCTCATTTTTAACAAGCCATCTGTTTCATTTAGAAATTGGCTGTTTATAAATATCCTTCAGTCAGCAAAATATTGGCTTCTTCCAGTAATATTGAGAAAACCCCACAAGATCCAACTAATAAACTGTATTCTCTTTTCACTGTGAAAAAAGAAAGAAACAACAACGATTTTTAAAAGAAGTTACAGTGTGAGGCACAATATTTGTGGCCAGATGAAGCCACTGGGAATTGAAGGGGGGTGGGTAAGGGAAGGGCAGTACCTGTCCAGCTTCATGGACAAACCTCACCAGCACCATGCTGGTGGGAAGCATGGCTGGGAAAAGGAACAGAGGAGGGAATCGAACTAATTACAGAGATGGTTTGTATCTCCCAAGATACTTCAAGGGGAGTTCCAGGATGCCAAGCACTCACAGAATGAGGTTCAAAACAATAAAATACCCCGTTACTGAAATTGCTGTGAAAGTTCTTTGTTCTCATGCCATGCTGGAGGGCAGGGGAGGCACAGCAGAAGATCGTATTTCAGGGGTTAACAGGTGAATTTCCATGAGAGTTTTACTGTACAGAGGATACTGATGGTATGTTTGGGAGGCTCCTGGTTCATGAAGGTTGCAGCACAAATAAGAGCATATACAAGAGAGGAATATGATGTAAAGGGCAGGACCACGAAGGCTGGGAAGCAAAGAAGGGCTGCAAATATGTTCAGTTCTTATCAAAGGGAAGTTGAGAGATGGGCTAGAAGGAAAGGTGCTTAAGGCATAGCAAAGATGCCACACAGTTTTTCACCACGGCTCTTGATGAGAATTTTCCAATCTTGCTGAGAAAGGCATAACAAGATGGATGCTAACTGAAGTTAGATAAAATGAATCCTGAAAGAAGATGTGTTTTTTTAGCAGGGAGAAAACGTATAATTTATCAAGGAGTGTGGTAAATTTGGCATCTCTTGATGTGTTTATGGCAAAAGTAGAGTACATCTTTTAGAAGAATATTTAATCAAGCACTCTAAAGAGCTTGTACAACTTGTTTGTGCAATGGGTTTTGCTGTGTGGTTGTGATTATTTTTCTTTAGTTTTGGAGCCAGTGAATATGTGAAGTTCCCCATTTATTTTCTTTCTCAGAAGGAGGATAAAACCCCTTGCATTGTCCCAGCATATTCATTGCTACTGCTGTTCTGCATTAAGAAATGCCTATAACAAAATCTCATTATTTAGAGTTTCTGACAGTTGCCTGCAGTGGTCAGACATTATTCACTTTCAGAATGGATTTACCTTAAAATATTTAGTTTGGGACTGGTTGAGGATGGCAATTATTTGCTCTTGAAAGTTAATATCATTCTTTATGGTTGTTCTGTGCATGTTTTCCACATGCTCGGTCTGCCATTTTTGGGGCAGGGAGGGTGCCCTCAAATCCTGTGCTGTGCATCTCCTCCAGTGAGAGCCCCTGGATGCACCTGCAGTGCCACGCTGGTGCTCTGCTTTGTGTTCTCCTGCTGTTGTAGCCCACAGGGTGCTGCTATGGGTCACTGCTCGTGCAGGGTCACAGGGGAGCGCTGACCTGCAGGGCTCGGCCACTGAGCCACTCGAGGCCAAGTGAAGGCACTGGCCAAAGCAGAATGAGTGAAGTCTTTCTGACTTTGCAGTACAGGAAAGAAAGAGAAATTATGTTTGTCTGTTCTGGCCACAGTGATGTGACAATATATTCATAACATTTTAAAGGGTGCAGTGGTCGCATAACAGAATATGCAATTCCAGTCCTACTATAAAACTACCCAAGATGCAGCAAAGCTTATGGAAAGTAGATTAATCTGTTAACTTTTATGGGCTTTGGAAGTAATTTCAATAAAATCCTCTTGGTTTCTTTATTATACTAGAATTTTCCCTAAAGAAATTGATATTTTATTATGATGTTTGTCTTGGACTTTCAAAAATTGCGGTTTTAATGTACCCAACTACTTTTGTTATTAAAAAAGTCAGAAAGCAACCTGATTAAGATGTTAGAAATTTTGACTGTACTATCCAAACAATTCCACTTGATTAGCAGAAATATTTGGATCCAAATTTTACTGGCAGCCAACAGACTTGTAATTGGGTTAAAATAAGCAGGGAATTAGTTTGGAAAAAAAAAAACAACCCTGAACTAAATCATTTACTCATGCCTCTGTACATTTTGTGCCATAACATAGTCTGATTTGAAGATTTTTTCTTTTTTTTTTTAAGAGGTTTTGATAAAACTCATCTGGTAGGTGACACCCTTGTTCTGCAGTGGGAAAAGTGAGAAATCAAGTTCAAAATTCTCTTACTGCAATACTTCTTAGGAAAGCAAGAAATGCAGTACCAAAAGTAGGATTTTGAATTCTACATTAATTTAGAGGTATGCTGTAAGAGAGACATTAATTTAAATACTTTCCACAATGCAGTTGATTTCTTTCTTGAATGTGAATCTTAATAAATCATGTCTGCTAATGTAGTCCATTAAATGAGATGCATAACGTGGCCAGTTAAACGTTCTCCTAGGAGCTGGATGGAATTTTGGCCCCATGGAAGTCAGTGGGAGTTGTGCCACTGGCTGCAGCAGGTCCAATCTTTTCACAGCAGTTTTGAATATGCGTGTCTAGTGTGCTTGATTTTCAGCCTTAATGTTTGGTTTTGCACTTACATTGGAAAAGAACATTTTAAATCCTATCAGGAAGGAAGCCAATGCATGTTCTTAAACCTTTGGTATTATTTCCTTTGGAAGAACTAGACAGAGAATAATAAGTATTTTTTCTTTATCTGATGGCAATATGCTGTACTGAAATGAAAAGCATTTCAACCTGAATTCAATTTTATGTTTTCATACGTATGTGTTTATTAGTGTGTGTATCCTACTGACGTTATTTCCTATTGACTTAAGATACAGTTAAATATGGGTGACAGGCACGATAGGACTTTCTTTGTAAACCTTTGCCCATTAGGAATTGAAGGCTGGTAAGAAAACTTCTCCCTTCTTCAATTCCTTTTTGGTATCTGGAAATTCACAGCAGATGGCCCCAGTTCTCTCATTTGCACCATTCTGACTTCACTGATTTAGGTCGTAGTAAATCCTGATTATCCAGCTATGAAAGTGAGATCAGGACCAGCATTTTGGCAACTGGCTCTGACTATAAAAACAAGAACTCAGTACAAAGGAGCAGTTTGTGGCTCTAATAAAACCTGTGGGATTTTTGCTGTTTACTTCACTGGAATCTGGATGTCACCAAAATGTGGTGTTCTGTAGTTGCCTCCATTCTTATTCTGGTAATGAATGATGGATGAAATATCCCAGTGAAACAAAAAAATGAAGAAAGATATCACTTGCCAGTTATATGGAAACCTGATGTAATTAGTGTTTGCAACCTTTGCAAAAGTGGGTTTTGTTTGTGTGAATTTTCACTTCTGTCAGGAGGGAGCGGTGAAATCTATGCCCAACGTACCATAGGCAAAGACCTGATCTGAGAAAATAGAACAACAAATTTAATTTCCATTTTGTGTGAGAGATATTTAACATCTCTGTTAAGCTGTAATATGGCACTGTGCTGAAATCTATAAATGCATAACTTTCCTGAACTGCAAATTTAGTTATACGGAATTTGCTAGGTTTCCATAAAATTGCTGTAGAAGCTTTGTGGCCACAGAATTCTGCATAAATGCAATTTGCAGGTTTGTCACTTTTTCAGCTATATTTTCCATCCCTCTCATCTTTGTGTTATGGAGAAATACTGACTTTGTGGAATCACTGCAGAAAGTTATAAATGATGTATGAAATGAGAAATCCCTGCTCAGAGCACAGAACTTAATCTATGCTATTTGCTGTGAAAGTCAGCTCAGCTGCAAGCAGAAAAGCCCACCAAATCCAGAAGCTACAGACTAAGAAAACTAAAGCGCCCTCTAAGTATTTTTTTTTTTCACTTTGTAGCTGAGATAAGCCAGGCCATGGTACTGCAAGCTGCAGAAAGTCATGGGGAGGGCAGGCATTCACAGCCTGGGTGTGCTGAGGTGCCCTGTGCAGGCTGTGGGTTGAGGAGACTGCCCTTAGCAGAGAGAGGAGCTTCTGTGCCTGCACTTAAATGAGAAGGGGGGATACGGGGATACTGCAGAAGAGGGAGTGAGCTTGATCCCCCGACACTGCATGGCCACCAATGAAACAATACTATAAAATGCCCCCATTGCTTTTTTAGGATTTTTCAAGTTGAAATGTCTTTGTGCGTGTAGTGGTTACAGCACTTGTGTGGGATCACTTGTAAGCATGACACAGTTTATGTCACCTTGTGGGATGGACAGAATCCACAGCTACTGCTGTCATCCTGCAGGATCCAGCCTATTGGAGAAGCAGGTGCTGCAAGAGCAAAGAGTAATCCTGAAAGGATGCAGTGATTTCCCTCTTCTCACCCGCAGATTTTTTCAGGCTCCTGCCTAAAATCTACAGTTCTGTGCTAGAGTTAGGGAGGGTACTCTTAGCTGTTTGTGTCTGTAAAGAAGGTATTTTTTGCAATTGTCTGTAACTCTGTTTTCTGTGAATGTTTCTTTGGCAGAAAGATACATTAGCCCTGCCTATGAATAGGAACAATCAGCCATTTTGTGGTAGAAGCAGCTTGCAAATAACTTTAATGGTTCCTAAGAAACAAACATCTCTGTCAAACATTTGTAGTGGGGAATGCAATATACAGGTAACAGCAAGCCTTGGCTTATCACACTGTTTATTTTCCTTTTTCTCTCTACTATATTGTGGACACCTTGGCCATTGTGGATACCTGCTGAGAAGGATGCTGGGGGAAACGTCAAATTCTGTAATCTCAGAGTCAGACCTGGGCGGGAGGAGGGAGCAGCAGGTCACAGGCTGAGGTGGTCAAATTCTAACCTTGGCTTTGGTAAGAAACTCTCTTGGGAAGCTGTCGCTGCTGATGTCCCTAGAAGCTTACTGCAGGGCTCTCTGTGGCTGCAGACTCCTTCAGTAGCTGCTGTGCATCCCAGAGCAGCCTGCAGTTCTGAAGGATGAAGTGTTTAAATGTGCACAGAGGGTCAACTTGGAAAGACCAGGATTTATTTACAGGACAGTTGGCCTGCAGTCTAGCACAGAGCTACTGCTTATATCCTAGGTAAAATAGATGACTTGGCACTTGGCAAGTGCTACAGAAATTGCTAAAAAGGTGTTTCTTGGCTCATCCATCTCTTGCAAGGTGCAGAGGAACTTGTGGCAGCTATATAAAGAGTTTGGGGAAAAATAGAGACACATGAGTAATGGAGTAGTAAAACTCAGTTCAGCTCCTTGGCACTTGCAAACTCACAGCCAAGCCCTGCGGCCTTAACTTGGGGAAAAAAATTATGTGGAGAAATCAAAGGGAGTTTAACTTAGAAAGCCACTCTACTGCTTGCTTGTTCTAGGGGCAGGTGTTCAGCAGCAAAGGTCCCTTTCTCTGGCTATACAGGCTGTGGCTAGGGGCAAGTATCGCCTCTTAGTATCACAAGTAATGTAAAATTAATCAGAAGCACAATTCTAACAGTTAGAAAAATCTGCCACATTATTAAGAATATCTTCTAAAATGCTAAAGAAAACTATAATCAACTGCTAAAGCACATCTTGGGGAACTAAGGGGGTTTATAAATAATCATTAGAATAAACTGCTCCCTGCCGTGAGGCACATCTCTTATTATGTCTGCTCTGTCCCTTTCGGCTTTCTCACTGCATCATCAAGCATGGATTAAGGTCAAATAAATTTAGGATGAGTGAACACAACAGTCTTGACTAAGTTTCTAAAAATGTGAAGGACACTATCTTGTGAGTGAACGAATGCAGTGTATTCAATTACACTAAAATACTCAGATTTCAACTGGTTCATTAGACCTTTTCACGAGAAAAAATTATTGACAACATCATTATGCAAATAAATTCACATATGTTTAGAATAATGCATAAAATTATGCCAATATAGTGAGGAATAATTATGGTGGAAGTGAATATGCCCCCTCCTATTTTTAAAATACTTTACTCTTCATATATTTTTCATGTTTGAAATGATATTAGTTGTATCAGAAGATACTCCAGATTTGAGCAAGCATTATGTTACATAATATTATTCTCATGTTTATTGATATTTCTCTTAAAAAGAGTTGGACTCCAAAACCATCTTTTTATTGTGTGTGTGTTTGTTTCCAGTATGATGTTGTTTGTGCTTCCCTTATAACCATGGCATTAATGCCAACTCTAACTTTTAGCTTAAGTAGATCTTCCTGATGCTTTTCCTTAGAAGCATTTCCAGACAGCAGCTAGTTCCCAGTCACTGGCTTGCTAAGGCCAGGCTTGTTCACCCCTACTCTAAAAGAGACTCTGCTCCCCAGATGGGATGATGGGGGGCTGTGGAGGATGCCTACAGGCAGTGCCTTCAGCAGCCTCAGAGCTGAAGGAGGGAGGGCTATAGGTCCATCTTAGTGTGCACTGGAGGAAGACAAGTAACCTGACAGCCATGTGGAGAGAATGCTGATCAATCCTGAGAAACTAAACTTGATCAGAAAACATAAATAAATTAGGTGCAAAGAGAGCTGATGGGACCTTCCACAAACCTAGGCAGAGAAATAAAGTGTTAGAAGGAAAAAAGAATAGAATGCAAGTAGGGAAAGGTGTCTGCTGCAAGCAGAAGCAAACCTGTATCAGCATCTGCAGTAGAGTGCAGTTTCCCCAAAGAACAAACCTCCAGAGAGCTCCCTGGGCTCCCTGAGCACGGGCACAGGGACACTTCCCTGCTCTCTGTGCAGAGATGGGATTGCAGGCTCCCCAGTCATTGCTTTCAGCCTGTCTCTGTTCTCTGGCACTGTGCTGAGTGCAGCCTCTGTTCTCTGCTGCTTTTCAGCCTCACTTCTGAGCTTTATCTTCCAGACTTTTGCTGACCTCCTACGTATTTCACGTTATCCTCTGGTTTCTCAACTGATGTTATTATTGATGTACCAGGGTTTTTTGAGAATAGAGTCTGTGTGTTTTTTATAGCTCTGCAAACCAATCTTGCATTTTATAATAGGTACTGCAGTGAGCAGTTGTTAACTGTAGATGCTGTTGTCTGTTCAGCAAGTTACAAGAACAGTTTTTTCTGCAGTTTCTAGTAGCCGGAGTGGTTAAGATGCATAACTAAAAACTGTCCCAAGTTATAGATAAAGACCAAAAATGATTCCAGTGTTTGTTTGGACCTTTGACTTGTTTTGTTTTAGATTGGCAAAATTTGCTTTATCATTCTGAGGGTAGAAAGGGAACTGATTACAATAAAAGCAGAACAAGATTTGTAGCATGTTCTTATAAATAAAGGCACACTGCTCTGCCAAATTATGTAAGATGTGGCATGTCTCATTGTTCTGTTCCTCTCATGATCTATGGTGCCATATGGACTTAAAAAAATAGGACTATTATATGGGTTTTTGCAGCATAATTTGCATTGACACTTGTATTGATTGAATAAACGAAATAACATGCACAGTTCTGACAATCTTTGCACATTTCTAAGATTACAGCCGTGATGATTCTATGTCAGCAAAAAAGTCTTTAAGAATTTAAAATGAAGCCACAGCCAGTTCATTAATATACATATGTTTGAAATTACAGCCCTAACAATTGAGTTCTCTGCACTGAATGCTATAATATATATTGTCGTAAGCTATATGCCCTCAGATCATTTCTATGAATTACAAGAAAATTATGGAGTGGAGAACATTTTATTATTGTGCTTTTCATCCAGGGATACAGCTTTTCACTGATGAAAATTGAAAACACTGAAAATTAAAATGTAAATGCATTTATCAAAAGAAGAGGAAAAAATTGAATCATGAACTTTAACTGCTTTTGCATTTTACTTCTTCAAAAAGCAATTTTGATATTTACATCTCAAAAGCACAAGTATTCAGACTCTGTAATATCTGTTTGGATTCTTACTAATAAGGGACTGGCTGTTTGTTGCTGGGGGTCTGAAGATTTGTTTAAGTAAAACAGAATGGAAAGCTGTGTGGGTGTTTATTTGTGTATGTGCATATTCTGAGAGACAAAGTAATTATACATTTATTTAGTGTTTCTCTCCTTTCTGTTAAACAAATTCTCTTTGTATTTTTTACAGGTCAGTGCCACATTACAATGGATGTGACTTACTCATGTCTTTGTACAGAAGGAAGAAAAGACAGAGAGTGATGAACACTAAAAGCTCTTTACATGAAATTTAGCACTTAATAGACAAGAAAAATGCATAATTTAAGATTTATTTAAGCTGGAATTTTCTCCTTTTTGTTTCAAAAAATATGTATTGTCTTTTTGGTTGGCATCTTGACTTAACTGAGGATTTGTTAACAGCCCCTGAGAAGAAGCTCATCCATATGCTGGAGAAGACTGTGGGCTCAGTTTGCTGCAGAGGAAGAGTGCTGGATGAAGCATGGCAGCAGGCAGGCTGTGCAGCAAACTGAGACATCCTGTGCCTCTGGTGCTGCCTTGTAATGTAAGAAAACAAGAGGTTTATTGTATTATCTGAATGGAGATTGTGCCTGTGCAGTCCTTACTGTATACACAGTCAGAAGAGTTGACTCCCTGTTGCTAAAATCCATCCAAATCCTCTGCAAGTGACACAGGTAATGAGTGGGTAAATCCTTTGTATTGCATTTTCACTGCTTTTGTAACTCCCTTCTCTTTCTTTTTCTTTAACTTTGGAAGCGTATTTTTTGCTGGTGGACATTTTCTGAACTTCTCCATGCTGGGTAACAGTGCTAGATTCTTTAGATTTAAGTGACAAACCTGACAGACTTATGGACCTGATGCCAAAAGTCTCACCCATGTGGAAATACAGAAGAGGCACCAGAGACAAAATGAGTGCTGTTCTTCCTTCCCTGCCTTACAGTCGACGTTTTTGAATCTTTGTTTTGACCATGTCTGTCTCTTTTGGTGTTTTCCATTGTATTTGGAAGAAAATTTTTATCTTTCCTTAATTTTTTAATTAACTTTCAAATTCTAAGGGGATAAGTAAGCATAAGAAACACACACAATATTGTACGTGGCACAATATCTATCACAGAATAATTGGCACCAAGCAAAAGTAATTGTCTTTTAGGATCTCAGATACTTAAATGGTTGAGAATTTTCTGCATTCATATTTCAAAGAAAAAAACTTTTTCTTTGAAAAAAAGAAAGCAAAGAGATTGAAAAATTATATCTATTTATGCTAAATATGTTCATAGCATGTTTTAGAATGAAAGAAAATCTTGTTTCATTATCTTTATTTAAGAAAAATTACTCAAAATTTTTGGTTGAGTTTTTTTTGGTAGAAAAACTTTATTTTTTGTTCTATTTGGGTATCTGATACTTCTTTTTACTTTGAAAGGAAAATTACTTCATTGTCTAAGATGTGTCAGACAGTGGAATATCTTAGGCTATCAAAACATACTACAACAGTCCTGATCAGAAACATTTTGCTTTAGCATGTAAGTCATTATTTCTATAAAATCATTCATATTTTTAGGATTTAACAGGCATATTTGGTGAATTTATTTACATCTTTCCAATGTTTTATTCATTTTGTGTTTCAGTTTTATCTTTGTTATTTCTGTTTCCCTGTCTTTCTTGAATTTATGATTAATGTTTCTTTAGGCAACAAAACAATACATTCCAAATCAAGAGCTATGCAAAGACATAGCTTTTTTTGAGGAATAAAATGATTCAATAAAATATCAGTATTCGTAGCAAGTTTTCTTTCTATACAAGAGATGTTGTAGGCAAAAGTTATGTTTGGACCAAAATAAAAACTATCCAAAGAGTAGAGGAAAATGGAACAAGCAATAGATGTTTGTGGAAAATTCCAGTCACTACCTGGATCTGGATACAATTGGCAAAGAGGACAAAAGAACTAATGGCATGGATTTAATGGATCAAGTTTCTCTTCTGCAGTTCATCTCTTCATTAATGGCCCATGAAAACTGAAGACCAAGATATTTGGACCAAAGAGCTGCCAGAGACTAAACCAACCATTACCTCTTGAAAGATTGCATCATTGATGCTTTAAATTAAAACTTTATTGCCATTGTAAAATGTCTGTGAGTTACCCAGAGAAAATAAAATATATGGTTTTCAGAGAGTGGTCATTATTTTTCAGCTAAATAAGAACTGTCCTTTCCCCTTGGGAGCAGTGTGAATTGGAGCCCTCTGTAGGTCTTCTTCAGCTAGGTTCCTGGCCAAAGACTATTCTGCCTTTTCCATGCACACTGGTTCTTTGTTCCTTTTGAAAGAGGTGAATCAAGGTTTGGGTCGCATCTGCAGGCCCTCTTCTAACAGTAAAATAAAAAGAACCATATTTTTTTATGGAAGAAAGTAATTTTCCAACTTATCTAAGAAATAGATGGGGGTTGTTTTGTCTGGAGAAATGGAGACTCAGGAGGGTCCTTATTGCTCTCCGTCACTACCTTGAAGAATATTATGGACAGGTGGGGATTGGTCTTTTCTCCCATGTAACAAGAAATAGGACAAGAGGAAATCTCCTTGAATTGTGTCAGGTTTAGATTGGATATTAGAAAACATTTCTTCACTTAAAGGGTGGTCAAGCACTGACATGGGCTGCCCAGGGCAGTGGTGGAATCACCATCCCTAAAAGTGTTCAGAGACTGTATGTGTGTGGTGTCTGGGGCCGTGGGTAAGTGATGGACTTAGCAGTGGTGGGGTAATGGTTGGACTTGATGATCTCAGATGACTTTTCCAACTTCAGCAATTCTGCGATTCTGTGGTTTAGTGGTGAACATGGCAGTAATAGGTTAGTGGTTGGATGTGATGATCTTTTCCAGCCTAAACAAATCTGTGATTCTCTGGCTCTGTGGTACAACCTTCTCCTGTATCCATCATGGGGTGCCACGGGAGAAAACACCACTGCCTCAGGCTGCTCTGTACCTACCTGTCTTACATCTGAAAGGCAAATACTTGGAGATCTAAGTACCAGCATGGCCCACAGGGGTTTGGGTCAGCAGATTTTGGGCTACAATTCCCACAATTCCCTAACAGGACTGTCAGTGGTTCAGTGACCACAGTCGGAGGGAGAGCCCAGGTAGGTGAGAGGCTGTTCAAGAACCTAATTATTTTGTGTGAAAAAGAATGTGAGGTTTTAATGAAGATGCAGAGGTTTGGAGCTCCATACTGTGACTCAGGAGTATTCAGGCCTAGCTTCAAAATATCAGTGTGCAAGGGAAATACCTTAATAATTTCTAGATGCAGTGGCACAGCTTAGCTCCAAAGAACTACTTTATGCATGACAAAATGGCTCTCACAGGCACTCAATCACAAGATTTCCTGTTTCTGTACAACAGAAATATTCTCATCTGAGAAATTTGGTCACTGATAGTATCCTGGCAGTTTGAGAAACAGCCACTTCTCTGTGAATAGTGGGGAATGTAGCATTTGTAGCTCTTCTGTTCAGGAATGAATGGGACTGCTTTCCAGGACACAGTGTAAGGATCTCCTGGAAAAAAAAAAAAAAAAGTGTGAGATGTGTGTTGGAATCTGGAATGCAGAAAATATTTCTTTGCATGTTTTAAAGGATTCAATCCCTCTGAAAAATACTGCTTTTAAACTTTGTCTATGGAAGAGACTTCCTAGGGTTTGGGATGAGACTGAATTTTCTTGTATGTAAATTAGATAATAGCATAATATGTAAGTTATCACAGAGTGAGAAATGTAGATTTTTGGGTTTGTTAGAATGGTAAGTAAATGAAGAAAAGGTGGGGGATCCTTGTGATTTTTAGGCTTCTTCCTTCTTCATTCACTCCATATTCTGCAGAATTTTGGGTCACTAAATGATTGGTTAGAATTTGCTGCAGTTCAGTGTTATGTGAATAGAAGTTTAGTTAGTAATTGGTAGAAAAGTAGAAATAATGTACATTCATGGTGATAATTGGGTGAATTATCTTGAAGAAGACCTTGAATCTGTGTGTTAGAGTTAGAGGCTGTCAGAGACTTTTGGCTTTAGGTTGCTAGAGAGGCTTTTGGGCTCTTTGGTGTCCTTTCTCCTTCATGCTAGGTGTGCAGAAATTGTTGATAAGAAAAAAATAAACAGCAAGAGAAAGAGATCAACAGTGAGTCCAGTTCATTTTCTTATTTAACAAGGACTTTAAAAGATTAGCCTCCCCTTTCAGAGAGGAGACATGTAGGAGTTCTAAAACTCTTACGGATGTAAGATTGCCTAAAATCAGCAAAACTGACGTGTGTATACTAGGAACTGTAAATTTGAAATAGTTTTCTTGGCTTTCTCTTATATATGGAGGAATCTAAACTCCACAGCTGCCTGATATTATATGGTAGTGTTTGGTTTTTTAAATTTATTTATTTATTTATTTATTGACAGTGAAAGTTGAATCACTTGTGAAGACTCTTAGAAACTCCATCTCACCTTCTCGCCTGGAAAGGTTCAATCCCAAATTTCTCACCTTTGCCCCAGAGGAGAGGCCCACCAGGTACAATGCTGGTACAGGAGCTACAGTAGGGTGTGAGGGGGCAGGAAGTATCTGTTGTTTCTCTGATTGAAGCTGTTCCACTGCAGAAAAGCTTTCACAAGTAAAAGGATCTATCAGGCACCAAGAGAAATATATGACTGTATCATCTAGCAGTTTCTACAGCCACCTGGCAGAAGGAAATTTACATGCCACCCCTTCACCAGGCTCTTTCTGCATGCCTTTATGTGAAAAAATCACTGGAAAATATACGAAAAAAATAATCTGACCCTATGATCTTTGCACTTTTTATTTAACTGGATTGTACATAAGTGCTTTGCATAGGAGGAACCCTTGTCAGAAGTGTGAAGCTTTTCCTGCTGAATGGAAAGATGAAAACATGCTCAATAAGCTGCTGTTTGTGTCTCATAAGCTAAGATCCAAGTTGACCTTTGATCCCACAAAACAAAAAGCTGTTTTTAAAATGTCTTCATTGCAAAGTATGAAATCAAAACCAGTTGTTGGTGGCAAGAACCTCTGTGCATCCCAGATATTACCTACAGAGAAAGACAGTGCAGGCAGCCTGAGAGACTCCCTGGTAGTCTATGCACAGCACAACCCTTTCAGATAAAACTCAGACAGAAATTAATAATGTTCCTTCTTCCCATCTCTGTCTTGTTCTGTGTCCAGCTGGGGCCTAACTGCTTATACAGCTGAGAAATTCAGGTCTCAGTGCCTTGTTGATTTTGTGCAAAGATGTTATTCAGCCTCTGCCTCATTTCCCAGATTGAGCCTTCTGTGCTTTACTGACGTGCATTTACGGGCGGACAATTCCCAACATCGAGCGGGGCTTTCTGTGAGGTTAGGAAATGAATCTGAAGTTTAACAAACCATTGTTTATCTCATGGCATGCATCCTCAGAGAGCCGAGAGCCTCCCCAGCCGTGCTGCCGTGTGTTTCAGTGCAGAGCTGTGGGCAGCAGGGCTCTGTCCAGGGCGGGAGCCCTGAGCTCCGGCTGCAGCCCGAGCACTGCCTGGCACCAGGTCATGGCATCCTTCATCCTGCCAACACATTCCCTTAAAGAACCATTCACACAGAGGCTGGCATTTATTTTCCCTCCCTATTTTGTCAGATGGATGAGTGTCATGGCAGCCAAGGACAGATGAAGGCTTGAAATATTATAAGCAGAAGCCTTTCACTAAGATAATATAAAGTCGGTTTTTGCATATCTCTGAGGAGGAAATAGGCTGGAGATTATAATGAGAATTTTTTTCTGGCTGCAAAATTTTTTTAAGATGCAAGCAAAAAAGAAAACAAACAACCCATTAAACCTATCAAACTTAGCTCAGCACTGAAACTCCAGTGTTTCTTAAAACAATACTTCTTGAAATTGCCACATCATTCAATTTTAATTGATTTGCATACCAAATGCAAAAAACAATGATTAACTGGAACCTTCCCCCCTACACCCCTCTGAGACATATGGTGCGACAGCAACAGAAATGATGGATGTAGTGGGTGATTGCTTGCTGAACCAGTGTGTGAGAAACTATGCTAGGAATAATTCATGTCAAGACATGGTCTTAACTAAAAGACGTATTAAAAACAACATCTTGACAGGTTTAATATCTTACATGATACACATAATCCGTGACTTCTAAGGCATGCGATTATCTCTAAACATATTTCAGTAGAACTTCAATTTTATGAAAAGATTTCAAGAAATGCTTGATCTAATGTTAAATCAACCTTTCACAAAATAAAGGAAACTTCAAGTCATTCTGAGGTATGGTATAGCCTCATCTTTATCTAATGCTGCTTCAAGTCAGTAGTGATTCCCCAGAGAAAGCAGAGTAACAATGGTATGAAATAGGTGAGTGACCCAATAAATAGGATAATGAGGCATTTTGAATGAAAATGCATTTCATCTGAACAAAGCATTTAGTGCTTTGCCATGATGAGAGCTCACTGATACCTTTGCTAATACAGCAGAAATATTTCACATGTATTTCTGTCACCTGCATTTTATTAAAGAGTAAATTTTACAATACTTGACAAAAAATTAAGTTGGATGTTTAACAATTACGAAAACCAGATGATGCTAAGAAGAAGAACTGGCATTGCTTACTGCTGTGATTTATTTGTAGTTGTTGTGACTGTTATAAGATCAGTAACAGTGCCTTCTAAACTGGCCACTAGGTTGTACCCCACCATGAACAGAAATCCTGGCTGAGGGGACAGAGGACTGAGCTGGGACATATGGACTGCTCCTCACCTAGCATGGGATCCTGGGCATGCCAGTTTTCCCATGTCATCTCTTGTTTGTTTTGCAAGTTGAGAAAGCTGTCCTTGACTAGAGGAATTTTAAAGTGTTTTGCATAGTCATTGGCCAATGAAATCAGCTAATAATAAGTAAAGGCTACAAAATGTCTTCTCTAGTGGTTTTCATCAAAGGACAGGATTCTTGAGAACTGAAATAGAGTTGGGATCAGCATGTAGAAGGGCCAAGTAATTAATTGTGTTTCATACAGGAAATGTTCAGATATCTCTGAGGTCAGGTATAAAGAAGATTGTCCTCTTTCTCTCTCATCTCTCTAATTTGGACATCTGCTTGTTTTTTGAAATTAAATTGGGTCAAACTTAGTGAAAGCTAGAGCAAAAAATCTTATGCACCCTGTAGTGACATGGAGTTTAACAGATGCTGACCAGATGGAAACAGACTTTTTTTTCCAACTGATCTAGTATTGTCAGTTGAAAAGTATGCAGTTTTGTGGATTTATAGTGCTGCCTTCAGTAAAAGCTTGCTAGTTCTAACCAGTGATATTTTTACCTTTCCATAAATTAGGCAAAGGCTGGGATTTAACTCACACAATGAAAGTATAACATGCATTCCTGCAAACTAAGAAAGTCATCACATAAGCCCTGCAGTAATATTCAAAATGCCCAGTCCTCTCTTATTGCTATTGTTTATCAGTGTACAAGTCTTGAAATAATAGAATCTGGATCATAAAATAGCATATAAAAATTATTTCTTATCTTTAATATGTCTTTCAATCTGGCAAGTAAAATCCCAGCTCCCTATGTCTTATATGTGAAAGGGTGATTTTTTTCTGCCAATGGCCATTTTGTCAGCAGCTTCTTATTAATTCCTGTAATCCTTTCTTTGATGCCTTCTGACATCTCATAACTTAAGGAGTGTACATTTCTGTGCACAAGCAGTTAGACATAGCAACAGAAGGAAACACAGTGCTGGTGGCTCTGACAAAGGCAATTTGATGGCCAATAGCCCCAAATTTTGGAAAGTCTGACTTATCTGTGAATCAACCCTCAAACTTAACTGATTGGTGGAAAAATATACGTGACTCTCAAAGAGTAGTAGCTATTATTCCCAAAGGAATAATGGAAAAGCAACAGGCAACTCAGAGAAATAAATAAATCAATATTTGAAGTTAAACAGTATCAGAATATCTATAGATTTCTGAAGAAATCCATTTTTATTGAGTAGTCCCCAGCTTGCTCACTGTTATGTGATAGAATTGTTAAATAGTTGATATTACAAATTTTGCTAAAATGACCTCTCTGCACTCATGCAAGAGATGAAAATTATTTCCATCCAATTATCAGTGGGAATTTAGACATTCAGAAATTAAATTTTGGAATCTGCCTTTGCAAGGAAATATCAATATATTATAACATTTAAGAGGCTAATTCAGTCAAACTACCTTCTAGAAGTTTCTCTTGAAACTTAAGGCACAAGAATCCTGATGTTCTATGGGAGCCCAGTGCTTGAGAAAAAGAGACAGAGTTCTTGGTTCTCAGCTGGTAGGTGTGGGGGACATTGCCTTGGCTTCTTTCAAGTCTACAGAATAAATCACTTTACATTGCCAAAGTGTCTGACCCTAATTAACCACAGGGCAACCTGGGGAGATAATTAGGCTGTGGGCAGAGACAAGCACAGAAAAAGGCAAAAGAACCATGGATAGTAATGGAGAAAATGTTTGTTGAACCACTGGGAGAGGGAACCTGAGTGAGAAATACACTTTGGTTTATGGGTTGCAGCAATATGTAAAACAAGGATTAGACAAAAGTTTACTTCAGCTTTGAATTTCACCTTTAAAATTATTCAGATCACTACTTCTTCCATATGAAAGAAATAGCTGAAACAAAAGAGGAGTATCTGGATCAGTAACTTTTCTATCCAAATGTGCAAATTTTGATAGGTTTTATTTTATTTTATTTTATTTTATTTTTTTTTTTATTTTTATTTTTTTACTCCTCCTGAACTGTGCAAAATAACATGCAGGATGAGATAATTAGATCCCACCAGTGAATTTTAATTCTTTTAGAGTTACCTTGCTGAGCACATGAGCAAATGGTAGCGTTTCTCATAAATCAAAGGCTAATAATCCAAAGGACAAAAGGAGATTCAATCCTCTCAGCTGGAGCAGTGAGGTTGATACCTTCTTGTTTAGGACCTTAATAAGCTGAGATGGCCCATTCTTTTAGAAGCAGTTCCCTGTGTGTCAGACAGATTCAACATATCAATGAATTCATAGGTGAGCTGAATCCAAGCTCAAATAAAGTGGGAAATAGAAGTTCACACAGCAACATCTAAGCAGTGAGAAAGTACCTTCCTATTTTGTTTCTGTTTCATGTAAGCTCAGAAGACAGGAACAAACAGGAAGAGGTGAAGAAGTAACAAAAAATAGTAGAAGAGTAATGAGTTCCCTGTTTAATGCACTCAGCAATAGCTTGTAGACAGATTTCTGAGTGTAGTGGATGCATTTCTCTAAACTTAGAAAGGAATAAAGCCAAACCATTGGTTTGGTCCCACAGGAAGGGATACAAAGCTGAGGTACATCAATAAAAATTGAATTAGATTTACAACTCTGCCCTATTACCTAATTATAGCATGCTTGGATATATATGGTAATTTATCAATAAAGAGAAACCTATTGAACATGTTAGTCATAGGTTTCACACTGAAGACTATTTTCATTAATCAAGCAGCTAGATAGTTGCCCTCACCACTTTTAAAGGAAGGGGAGTTGAGTTTCTCCTGTAGAGCTGCTTCTGTTTCAGTGCCTGGGCAGAATATACATGAGTCAAGAAAAAAACATTCTTTGTTTATATGCAGACCACGTTTGCAACTTGTGTTAGTCTAGTGGCTCCAGTGAGTTTACAGCAGGCTGGAAGTTGGCTCTGCGTGTTGCATTCTGTTTCACCTGTTTGTAATGTGAGAAACACCAGTCCTACATATAAAAAAACACTTTTAAAGTTGCAAATAAACCCACCAGATTCTTAAGGAAGGAGAAGTACAGGTTGATCAGGCATCTTTACTTCTAACCCTTTGTGTGTGCTTTATGATCTAGTCTGTAATTATGTGACTAAATGTGCTGGATGCAGAAGAGCACATGACCACATATTTATATGCATTGACAGCCAAGAGGTTTTTTGGGTCAAACTTATTTGTGACGTTTTCTGAGCACCTAATATTTCCATCAGTTTTCTGCTCAAGTACTGTTGTATTCTTTTGAAGACTTTTTCCCTGTGAACCGAGGACAAGAGAGCACATTTCAGCCAGATACTCCATGGTTGTGCATCCTCTCTCTTCCATGCAATATGAAATGTGTGCTGCATCTGCTCATGGGCAGGTGCTCCCTGCCCCTATTTATTTTCCCCAGAAAATCCTGCACTGGGCAGCCTTCCTTGTCAGCGTGCTGTGGGTTGGCCAGCACACACCTGGACATTACCTCTGGTCCCTCTGCCACAATGTTCCTCCAAAACCATCATTTTACTTTGACAGTGGCAATCTCAGAGCTTATGCTGTGTGCCAGGGACACAGAATAAGAGAGCCATGCCAGCACTGGAAAGTGATAGTGCAGCTGCTGCAAAGAGTGAGTGGGGGATGATAGTGGAGAGAGTAAATTGTTTGGGACACAAAATTTAAAATTGTAATGAGGATTTGTCTGCTGACTGTTGTTGTATCATCCATCAGCTATTTCTGGCCTTAGGCAACACCCATGCTGTTAGCTGTTAACAACTTCAGTCTGCTTCCTTCTACTTTAGTTCATTGCTTTATTTTTGCTTCAGTAAGTTTCAGCACCTAAAAAAGTGAAGTTAAAAATGGATGTGAAAATATTATTTGTAGGTGCCTTATACATGGGGATTCATCCAGAAAAGTGTAAAATGTCAACTGCTTATTTATTTTCTTCTTGATGTATAAGGTTTGGCTGCATTAATGAAGGATTTTCCCCCTCTTTAGAGTATCACTTTTTTTTTTTAAGCCTGAAAAGTATTGTCATCGCAACTGTTATTGCAAAATATGCTGAGGGTTCACTCAATCCCACTATCCATATCACCATCAAATATGTTAAACAGTGCCAGTCCTAATACCAGCCCTGCGGAATGCCACTGGTCTCCAAGTCAAAGGAATCCTGTATACATGTTCCTCTTTCAAAGGAAATATATATCAAAATCCATTTCATCTGAAGCAGTGGGTAGAACAAGCCCAGAATCAGTCTGGCAGCTAGGGTTGAAGTAAAAAAAGCACTTCATTTTGCTTCTTGTTTTTGTTCTTTTATTGTGCAATAGGAACCATTTAAGGTGGGCATCTGAGTAATGTTTTGACTGCAACTTGATACATTTTAATTCTTTCATTATCATCATCTGATGCAGAAAAATAGTTGGGCAACTGAGTATAAATTTCTCTTGAAATGGTATTTACTGTGACAATAGCACTATGAGGCACAACTCTATAGTTGCATAGAGAGTTTAACATTCATTAATTCATGTTCTTTTCCTTCAACATTTATGGCTGAAATAATTTTCCCAATGGCTCTAACAGAGCGCTCTGATTCCCCACTAGCTGTAGTCTTCAAGAAAAGAATTCTACATATTTTGCAAGTTCTTAAATATTTGCCTATGGAAAATTTGACTGTTATTCATTTGTGATGCTCTTGAATTCTGGAGATGGGTGCCTTATCCAGTTATGTGACAATGGCACTGGCTCTTGTCTACCATTTTATTTCCACCTGGAGAATTGTAAACACCCATGAAAAATGACAAAAGCAGAATACTACAGGTCCCTAAACATTCATATCTTCCACAGGGCCCACAAGACTAAAAGTAGTAAGAATTAAATGAAAACAGTCCAAACTATTTCTCCATTTAGAATGCACAGTTCATCCTAGTTTTGAGACTCTAAAAAGTTTAGCTTAAGTCTTGCTGCCTTTTTGTTTTAATGTGTTAAGCCCATATTTTGTCCTAATACACAGTAAATATAGTTGAAAGGACTACTGCAAAATCTGCACAATTTTATACCTGTACATTGCCATCTATCCATAGTCTGTAGTTTCATCTTTCAGAATGGATGTGCTGATGAAAGGCAGCTTCAGCCCCTTAGCAAAATCAGTCCTTGTCTTTGGGTATTTTTGTTTTAAAACGAGTATGATTAGTTTTCATTTTGGCCCTACCATGTAAAATTTATTTGTGAAGTTTTACAGCTTGCTCTCCTTTTTATGTCATTTCTAGTCATTTACAAACATTGATCAAAGGAAATTCAGTCCTATATAAACAAAAATGTTGTTAATTTTTGTCTCACTCCAAGAGTTTTTGTATTGCTAATTGCTGGGTTTATGAACCAAAGCTGATTGATCGAGAGCATTGGATATAGGATGCTTCCTGGTGTAACACTTTAACTTTGGGAAGTGCTTTGCCATTCTGCTGTGGATAGCTAATTGAGAAGGGAGTGTTCCGGTCTTCTCAGCACAGAACAGCTCCGGTGTTTTGATTGCTTTTTGCCCCTAATTGCTTTAATTTAATGAAATGTCAAGTGGCAGAAAGTTATGGTAGACCAGCATTCCTGGTTCCATGAGAACAGCACACCAATGCCACCCAGGGATAGCAGGGCTTTATGCCTTGTCTCTGGCAGTAGTGCCGTCACATATCTGGGGGAAGATTTAACTGTGTACTTACACTTTGTATGCTTTCACAGAACATTTTAGCAGCCTTTCACAGCTTTCCACTCAGAAACCTCATCAGACAGAACAGGTATCTCTGTGTTGAATGGACCCCAACAGATTCTTCTTTAAGTGTATTGAAATGCATTTTTCACCAACTTCTAGCAACTGCAACGTTCTGCAGGAAGTCTAATTCCAGATAAAATTGTTTAATGCTAAAAGGCTCATGCCATTTGATTTTCTTTCAGAATTTAATTTCTCTTATCATTTTCGTTTTCATTCTATCTTGGATTAGGATTTTTTTAATTAAAGAATCTTCTGTACAAGAGAAATCAAGTGCACGCCTGCACGCCCAGCTGTATTTATGGGATTAACTATTTTATTTGAGGGAAAAAATAGGTAGTCTTGTGATTACAGATAATTTGCTGTAATGCTCTTAATTTATAGCAATCATTGGGAATAAAGATGGAATAGAATAACAGGCAGAAAAATCCTGTATTGTAATCCATATAATAAGCAAATTGAAGAGAATTAATGTCTGAGTTTGCTATAAATTTCCTATTTCCTGATTTTTAAGCATTGTCATTTGTAACCTTGGTTACATTAATGCAAGTTTTTATATGCTAGTGGTTTATATTACTCAAAATTTTATATGGCAGATTTTATAGCTGCCTAATAGCTCAGTCAGCCCTAACACAGAACAATTGCAAAATGGGATAAAGTTTATATTGAGTTTTAATGAGCAGCACTAAGAAGTCCAAAGACATCCCACACTGTTTCAGACTTCTGGGTCTGAAAATGAAGCTGAATCCATCACGCAGCAAAGCCCTTTCTTTCAGCTGCTGAGATTTCCTGATTTCTGAAGTGGCAGCCTTCTGTGATTTCATAATTTTCTCTTGAAAGTTAGAAGAGAAATAGAAATACATAAAAATTTTAAAATAACAAAATATAAATTAAACAGAAAGTCATTGGAGAACTTGCACTTTTTCAGAATGGTTTGTCTCCACTGCAGAGCTGATGTGTGAGTGCATTGGTTATATTCTATACAATGAAAATTCCTATCTTGCCTCCAATGTCAGCTGATAATGGCAAATAAACAGCTCTGGTTCATAATCTATATTTTTTTTTTTTTTGCACAAGGCAAGGACTGAACTTGAATTTCAACATATGCCAGGGAGAAAATGCCCGCCAGTATGCTAGAACTACACAGTGCTTGCTATAATCAAATGATGTGAGAACCTGTAAACTGTGATGCAAAAAGACATGAGGTTATCTGTATAATCACTGAAATGTAAAGAAATAGCAGGAGCATGTTTTTGGCACTGTTGTCTTCTCCCACAAAATATACATATTGTCCTGTCAGCATGACCTGTCTGTTTCTGCAGCCCTTCTAATGACAGAAATGCATATCTGTCACTGCAGCAATGCAGCAGGGAGCCGGTACTGACGGTTTTACACCGATGTCATATTCGTCCACCTGCTTTGTCCTGAAAACCTGTAATCCTGAAATGACTGACAGCACCAGAAACCTTGGGGAATTGTATCACTACTAAGGCATGGATTTGATTTCTGTCCCGTTCGTTTGCTCTGTTTATTTGCTGAGCAGCAGACTACTCTGGATTGCACAGCAGGGCTAGATTCACCCAAAATGTGGAAGGGGAGAGTACACTTGGGCACAGACACTCCATCACCTCACCTGGAACACATCCTCTGTCCATGGAGGCCCACACTTGTTTTCTCAAAATAGCCATTCCCACACACTTTTTAATAGTTTCCTGAGGCATTAGGGATACAAAATCACCTGTGATCTGTGGCTTGCAGGCCTTGCTTCCCAAAATGACATAATGCTTTCTGGGAAAGGGGTAGTCCTGACTCAAATTTCTATTTTCTGAGCAGACTTTGATGTCTCACGTGCCAGGAAAATGGCCATCAGCCATTCTCCGTGGGTATCCCTCCTGTTGGAGCTACTCAGCTAGCTTTGATTCAGGTTAATTCTAAGTTAAATAATAATTGGTCTGACTGAGTCTATACCCCCCTGGTAAGTGTACTCAGCTGAGGTCTAGAAAGCTGAGGTCTCAGTCCTGCTAAATGTTTAATGCTGTGTGCACAAAGAATAGCTCCCACAGGAGGAATCCTCAGCACAGAAGAGGCAAAAATGAAATCATCCAGAAGAATGGTTTGAATTTGGCTCTTTGACATTGCAGGGATACTCTAATTGGATTATCAGATCCTGTGAGGTGGAACCTCCCTTGCTTTTTTCTCTTTGCAAATGGGGTAGAAACATTTAGCTCCAGGCTTGTGGATTGTAATCTCAGGCAACAGGAGAAACCTTCACAACCCTTGCTATGACTGGGTGAGCTGATGGCCAGCACTGTGTCAGTTTTAGCTCTATTTTACTCCTGGCTTCTTGTGCTGTGGATTGCTCTAAAAAAGTCTATATCTCCACAGATGGAGGCCTTGGGCAACAAGTGGGGAAAGTTTGGGGAGCTCTGCTTCAGTCTCTGTTCAGGAAAATCCTGACAAATCTGTGAAAGGAAATACTGAGCGAAAGAACGAGTGTTCAGAGTTATCTGACTCTGGAAACCAGTGTGTATCAACAAAAAGGGCAAATCATAAAAAACTTTCTAATTGTGCTGAGGAGAACATACAGGAAATATTTCCTACCAATCTGCACTAAGTAACTCATGATCATTTATTTGGATGTTAGGATTAATTAATATTTAAAATATTTTAAAAAGTGGCTCTCCTGAAACATATAAGTCTTTTTACCTTATTTTTCCCAGTTGTTCTTATTCCATATACTTTGATTAATATCACAGAGTGAACTCAAGGCTTATAAAAATGGGTTCCTCTGATGTGAAACTAGACTGGAAAGTGCTCCTCCTAAACACACCTTGTCCATTCTCTTGCTAGGGCTGAACCTATGGGGTCAGTCTAGAGTTGAGTAGAGTTGAGGTCAAACGCCAGGACATGCAGTGTGCAGCACTCATCTGTAGAGCCACTTGAGACTTCATTCTTCCTACAGCCAGCTCCCCAAAAAGCAGCTTTGAGCACCATTAATTGGAATGGTTCTCCTGTGGCAGCTGGGGACACTGACCCTTTATCTGGCCATTTCCTGGAAGTGACGATCCTTCTTCCAGTCACCTGTGCCAGCTGAGGTGAGATGCTTTCCTCCCTTGTTCCCTTTCCTTGCACATAACACACAGCAACAGCCATTTTTGGAAATGTGTCTGATGTGGCAACAAGTTTGCTCATGCTCAGAATTGCGTCACCTCTCCAAAATTCAGCTGTGCCAGCTGATTTGCTGCCCAGCTGCTGCGGTACCTCACTGCTGGCTGACAACCTCCTGTGTGAACCTGACAATCTTCTTTGTGTTAACTTTAGATGCTATTCAGTCAGACTTTCATTTCTTAGCTGCTCTTTTCTTTTTCATGAAGAAAGGCACAAGATAAGAAGGAGGAATAGATCAGCTTCCTTGATATCCTTCTTAATTGTGTGAACTCATATCAAATACCTTCAATTTTTTAGCTTTTATCTAGGGCAGGTATTGAATGAATAAAATTTAATCTTGAAGTGATGAAACAAACAATTAGAATGTTATTTAGGTATCAGGCACTCTTTGGGGTCATGGGATAATTAACGCATAATCTGACTGCAAGTAGCATTTAGAGTTATTTCATTTATATTTTTTATTCTTTTCCTTTTGAAAAAACTAACAAAGGACTTCCCTGCCCCCCTTCTTTTGTGTTGTAAAGTAGCCACAAGTACAGAGTGCTTTTGTGAAACCAGGGAGTTTTATGATCAATCCTAATGTAATCTGCCATTGATGTAACCAAGACTGTGAATGCAAGATGACATCTGGGTGGTATTAGCAGAATTTATATTAAATTCAAATGATATGAATATTTAAAATAATATAATGTAGAATACTTAACCAAACTTTTGTGCAATAGATGCATGGTTCTGCAGCTGAACCATTTGAATAAGCAATGAAATGTGGCTTAAAAAATAAGTAAGAATGAAGCATCTCTTCACCTGATACTGACATATAAATTTGCAAAATAGCAAATATTACATTATTATAGATCTTTCAAGAGAGTGCATCAGTATTGCAATGATTGCTAACTGTTACATTTGGGCTGAATTCAAGAGGGCACAGTGTTTTAGAACCTGATTATCTCTCCTAACTTGCTTTTTATCTCAGTGGGTAAAATAGAGGTAATAATTAGGGAATTAAGCTTTGCTCACTCACTCATGAAGTGCACAAATTCACTTGCTGTTTCATATTTATTTTCCAGCTGGAGAAGTTTAATTTATTTTGCTTTCTGCTGTGCCCACACCTGACCGACCAAAGCGGCTTCACAAGGGTCCCACTGATCTCTACTATTTAACCCCTGTATCTCTTCCATTGCCTTGCAAAGCAGCTTTCCTTGGAGGTTTGTGCCACAGATCTTTAGGTACAGCTTCAGTGACTGCCATCCCTGTTGATCCCTGAATGTGATAGCACACCCATAGAGTACACTCACATTCCTTCCAGAGGGACAAGAACTATGAAGGGGAACCTTGTAATGATGGACAGCAGGGTCTGGTCTTCACTCAGCAATATGTAAATTTCAGATGCTTTTACTGCCTCAGTTTCTCACTGTCAGATTCATAGGTCATGGTCTTTTTGCTTGAGAAATACAAGAATGTTGTTTCCAATGGGCAGAAATAATATATCACTGAGTGATACTGATGAACAACGTGTTCCTTTTAAATTACTATTTCCTGTCTGAATCCAGATGTTTTCTGTGGTCCCTGTTGGCAAAATGCTGTCTGTGAGAAAGTCCCTGCTGTCTGTCACAATACAGTCTTATCTCGTGAAGGGTTCCTTAAATATCTGCAAGGTCACAGAGATTAAGTGTTCTCTTGGGAAACTCAGGAAAAGTAGAATGTCAGCATCACCTTTCACCCAAGTGAAAGGTTGAATGACACTTCCAGGGTATTGATTAGAGCATCTTTGAGTGTGAAAACAGAATGGTGATTTCAACATCTGCAGTGAAATGCAGATGTAGAAGCAGGAGTCTATGAGTGTAGACAGCATTTCATTTCAGAAGTAATTCAAGTCTGGGAATCAGGAAATCTCTTTCCTCAGAGTGCTTGGGTCTCATCACTGCAGAGCTGGATTTTTCTTTCTCTCCATTTGCACAGGTAACATTGTGGACTGAGGGGGCCATGCACAATGCTACATCCTTCTCTGAGGTACCTTCTTCCCTTGTCTTCCAGGCTGTAGTACTGGGAAAACCCACTTCATCCAGGATGCTCCTGTGCTGCATAGTCAAAAAAGACACTCCAAGACATCTGTGAAAGTCACAACTTTCAAGATGCCTTCATCTCATGCCAATTTCTACTGTAAGACAAGTCACTGGCAGCCCCAGAGAATTGGATCTCTGTAAACACAAGTGAACAGTTATTTCATCAGAGACCTGACTTCTGTCTGTCTCTACCACAGCCACGGACTCAGGGGTATATGTGTTGAAGGAAGGATCATCACTATCCTGACTGTTTAGAATATAGTTTGTTTCACATCACATATTTTGTAAAAAAAGTGTCCCTACTATGCTTCTTGCACTAAACAGAGCAGCAGAGTGAAAAATCACCAAAGAATATAAAGAAGAAAAGAGAATGGGGAATGGTAATTTTGAAAAAAATTATGTAAAAGCTGTAAAATGACAGCTGCACTGAATCCAGTGGAGGTATCCTGAGTTCTGCTGCAGATTCTCCAGACAAGAAGCCATCTTAATTTTTTTCAGGGAAGATCAGAAAAGTGCTGAAATAGGGAGTTACAGACAGACTGTTTTAACTTGCAGAGCTGCAGATGATGTTTTGGCACCAGAAGTGGTGGGGGTTTTGCCAACTGACAAGGAAGATGACAGTGTTAGGAAAGGAGAAATAGAGAAAAAAGGGCAGGGAGAAGAATCTGAAACAAGAGAGAAGAGTCTGAAGCAAGTCTAGAGTGCATTATTTTAACAGTTCTTTGAGTGTGCCCCTATCATATAATTAATACAAATGTATCTATTCCTTTTGAAATACATTTTTACTGCAATTCTGAAGCAGTAAAATTGAAACAAGTCATTTAGCAATACAAAGAAGTCATCTTCACATTCTCACTTATTATAACTCAATTTGACTTCATTATTAATAAAGTAATAAAATAATCTTAATTAAAGTTCAGATTTTCTATATCTTTGCATAATTGGTAGATGATCTTCTGTGCACTGAGCATTTTTCAGTTTCAAGATTATCTCCAGGTTGAGCTCCCAGGCTCTCACTTGATCTCTTGTTACCCTTCTTGACCTCCGTCTTCACAATCAAATGGCTATTTAGATTCTTATGATTGCAGCCTGAGAAAGAGAAGGCAGAGGAGGTTTATCTTTAGCCTGGCCCTTCTGTAAACCCATATTGTTTCTTTGCTATTACAGAAAGAAATTGGGGTTGTAAAAGTTGGCATTACATTGATCGTCCACTGGGTTGAGAGACGTAATGGGTTTTATTTGATTTCACTTACACCAATGTAAATTAGAAGGGGCTGCATTAAAGCTATCAAAAGAAGCAGCTGCATTGTACTGGTGCAAGGGAAGTATCACGACCCCCTGCCTCTCCCACAGCAGCAAGTTTTTGCCCGTTTCTCTATCCTCATCTCTGCTGAGTTAGAGCAGAGCAAGATTGTTGCACAAAAATAGCTTTTCACATTCTTGTATGACTATCCAGCAAAATTTAGTCTAGCAAACTATCAGGATGATTACTTGAATTTTATGCAGGGATCACTGCAGCAGAGGGAAGTGTTCTTGCCAACAGCAAAAGCTTGGGAACAAACAGAGAAGGGAACTGACAGCCTGGAAAGATGCCATTTTTGTCTTCCCTGATTTTCTAGGACTTCACTAGTGAGGCAAGCTGGGTTTTTTTTAAGCAACCTTGGTACTCTATGACATACAAGATGCTGCCCTGAAAATCATTGATTGGAAGGGCTTTGATTTCCTAGGGTGAGTATTGGCAGGTAGCAGGGAGAGGTTGCAGAGCTGCCCAAGAGGCACTGGCTGGAATTGTTGAGTGGGAGCAGGAGACAGCATCTTTCAGCTCTGTTCTACTGATGGTGTTAGAAGTGGGTCTCATCTAAGTCTGTGGACCTGCCACCTCACCTCTGAGGTGAAATCCAATTTTGGTTTGCCTGGGGTTAGGGCTACAGACAGCAGCTGTTGAAGGAACTGGCAGAAGGGCAATTCCACAGGATTTGCTTAGATGCTGTCTGTCCTATTGGTCCTGAAATATAAATAGTAACATTACCTCTTTTGCAGTAGAAAATTATGCATGGAGCCTGTACGGATTTCATTACAGCAGAATCAGGAGCTGAGGAAATATAGGAACATGGGCTCATGCCAAGGTTTTACATAATTTTCTAATATTTGTAGCAATGTGGAAATGCAAGGTAAGGTTGGTTTGGATTTGGCTGTTATTGCCTTTTGTGAGGCATTCAGCAAGTGAGTCATGTCACCTGAGATTAACTATCAAAACCTGTGTATCTAGTCTAAGTCAGTCACTTCATCAATGAAGAGGGAAAGGCATTCACAGGCAGCAATTACTCTAATTCTAAACTGAGGGCCTGAGAGAAGTGATCTGAATACCACTCTAGAGGAATCTATCTGACAAAAGAGCATGAATAAAGAGTATAGACAAATTAATTTCAGACCCATGAAGTTAGGGGAGTCAAATCCATTTGGAGTCATTGATGATTACAGACATTTAGCAGATGTGGAAAATACAGATGGAGCTAGATGTTACTTTGTGGAAAAACAGCTGCAGATTACAGTGCAAGGTGGTGAGTACTACAGAACCAGTGTGCTGTGGGCACACTGTGAAAAGCTTCCTCAACACTTTGGCGTGTTGGAACAGTCTACTGTCCTTGACTGACCTGCACACCATCAGGTGATTAGAGAAAAGATGCCTGGCTACCTTTTTGATGCGGAAGAAAGTGGAAAGATGATTAAAACAGTAGTGGAAAGAGACGCCTTTACAGAGCCTAAAACAGATGCTGAGGTACTCCTTACTACCAGGTGTTGCAAAAGCTAAAAGTGTTTCAGAGAGAGATTAGACCAAATCCTGGAGATTCAAGCAACCTATGCACACAACTAATTATACTAGAAGGCCAGTGTGCAAATCCAGCTCAAAAAGGCCCTGAAACCTCTAAATCCGTAAAAAGTGAATTGAATTGTTTTACATTTCAAACTGCCTGCCCTGTCTACAGTCTGTGATTTCAATCAGGATATTGAAACAGCTGAGCTTTCCATTTCCTGCTGTAAGACTCTTCCCCTATTCTTATAGCTTCTTATGGCTAGTGGATCACCCAACCCAACAAAGCATTTGGCTGCAGACCCTCACTCTCCAACAAGGCTGCAAGTGAAATTGGACGTCAATATGTCCCAATGTTGTCACACAACCCTAGCAGCTCACAGAAGCATGATACAAAGAATAGGATTTTGATGGTTTATAGGAAGTATCTCCTTTTGACAGCTTTTTGCAGGGAATCCCAGAACAGGTTTCAGGTATCTTTCGTTGGCAAAATATTGCTGTGTTTGTTGCGAAAAAAGGGTAATCTCTACTACAGCCTGCTCTGATTCAGAAATATCTTGGATTTTTAATGTTAAGTGGTGACAATAAAAAAAATTAATCTAATCACAGAGATTTTTGTCTTACACATTCATAGTCTGTGAATTTCTTGCTACCCAGATATAGTCACCACAGTTTCCTAGCATTGTTTTAGCTTGTTGCTTTGTTCATATGGCATATTAGAGGTTCTTTTAGCAGTAAACAGTAGTGTTTGTGTTAAAAAGTAGATTTCCTCTATTTTTAGAAGCAGAATTCCTCTTTTGGTGAATATCAGTGCTTGAGATAAAATGCTTTTGTCAGGTCTTCATAAACAATGAAACCAATAAAATTTTAATTGGATTATTCCTCAATTTGTCACTACCTGGTATTTCTTTTTTCCCTAAAAGAATCTTAATTTGTACTTGGAGGAAACCACCCTATTTTAAAATCCAATCTTTCTCCTCACATAATATCCATTTTCTATGAATAGCAGTATTTATTGATTCTTCTTTAACTGAAGCTTATTAATTAGAGTGGTACTTGTGAAGTAGTTGCCCTTAAGCAAGATTAGTGTGATCTACAAGTTATTTTTCTACTAGGTTTAATCACAATTAATTATATATAACCGTTTCTTATAATTCTCTACTCATTCCTAGGCTGATCACATGGTTTTATTGGGGAAGATGATTCACCCAGATCTTTTTAATTTTCTCATGTTGGGAAATGACAAATCAGAAAAGATTAAAACGAAGGTATTAATGAGTGATTTTTTTTTTCTGAGTTATTTTTCAACTAGATTTTGTTTGCTCACCAGCAACACATGAAACACCCTCATGGGAGTTAGCAAGTGACTGCCTTTCCAGAAAGGAGGCTGAAGAAAACAGCCAGTGCAGCCAGAAGTATAACTGTATAACCTTTGAGATTTTGTACAATATCTATCTGCTACCTTTTGTAAAACATAAAACTGGAAAATAAAAAAAAGTCCATAAAGATTTAGACCTCTGAAACACATATATTTAAGTCTGGAAAAGTATTTACATGTTTAAGACTGGACTGCAGTAGATATTTAATTTTTACTGAGATCAATTATTGTCTAATAGAATTCTGGCCCAACAAAACATTTTATCCACCTAATTCTTGCTTACTTTTAGATCACAGAATATCCTGAGTTGGAAGAGACCCACAAGGATCGAGTGCATCTCCCAGAACTGCACAGCACCATCCCCAAGAATTATACCGTGTGCCTGAGAGGATTGTCCTAACACTCCTTGAGCTCTGTCAGCTTTGGTGCTGTGACCATGGCCCTGGGGAACCAGTACCAGTGCCCAGCCACACTCTGGATGAAGAGCCTTTTTTAATATTCAGCTTAAAACTATCCTAATACAACTTCAGGACGTTCCCTTGGATCCTGTCACTGGTCACAGAGAGAAGGGATCAGTGCCTGCCCCCCCTCTTCCCGACACAAGGAGGTTGTAGACCAGGTTGAGGTCCCCCCTCAGTCTCTGCTCCAGGCTGAACAGACCAAGTGACCTCAGCAGCTCCTGGTATGGCTTCCCCTCAAGGTTCTTCACCATCTTCTTATATTGTGGTGCCCAAAACTGCCTCCAGCACTCCAGGTGAGGCTGCCCCAGCTCAGAGCAGAGCAGGACAATCCCCTCCCTTGCCCAGCTGCCCCTGGTGCCCCCCAGGACAGAGCTGGCCCTCTTGGCTGCCAGGACACTGCTGGCTCGTGTTCAACTTGTCCTCAACCAGGACCTCCAGGTCTCTTTCTGAAGTGCTGCTCTCCAGCATCTCATTCACCATTCTGCCCATACCTCCAGGGCTGCCCTGTTCCAGTGGAGAATCTGGCACTTTCCCTTGTTATCTGTTCTTAAAGGCATTGAAATAGCTTTAGACATGCAGCACCTGCATGATGCTAAGGAACAGAATCATGGTATATAATGGCCAAATCATGGAGAGATGAGCCTGATCTCTGCCTTGCTCCAGTACTGGTCCTACTCCCATCCAGTGTCTAGGGAAAATCCCTTTTCATATATATATGTACATGCAGGAGCAGGGGCTGAGCTAGTCTTGTGCTGTCTGGGAGAGCTCAACTGGTTCCCTGGAAGGTCCACTACCTCCACAGGGACTCAGACAAGCATTAAAGGAAATAAAAAATAGAACTTAGGATAGCTCAGTGGACAGTGACAATCTAAACTACTGTGAATTTAAATTGCGAAGGTTGGATCTTGGCTTGGATTTAGAGAATTATTGGTTTTTTTTTTCATGTAGCTTTGTATCTCTGGGGCCAGGCTCATGCCCAGGACTACATGCAGCCATCTGGTCTGTGAAGTGTTGGGGCTGGGTGTCTTCACTGCCTGCATGGAGTGCTCTGGGTGACTTGCTGAGGTACAGGCATCTCCTCTGCAGGTGTCTGCATTTTGTCAAATGAATCCTGAGTTCTGGCTCAGTGTTAGACGGCTAAAGTCATGACTTGGATCACCTCCACAAACACCAGTCATGTTCTGTAAGAATAATGCAAATTTCAGGATAAAAGAACTTGACAAGGAGAATAATATGCACAGGACTTGGCATTCATTTGCACTCAGCCTGACTTACATTGCACAGATGTTAATAAAGGTGCCTCACACATCTATTAAATGCAAATTAATCACAATTTAAAACAACCTGACATGGCCTGAATGATATATGGTGGCTTTAACGCTAAGGAGTAAGGGAGGTGCCACTCTGGCATGCCTGTCTTTTCAGAAGAACAGCCTGTTCACGTGGCAGCCTGCCTTGTTGGATCTGATCTGATTTTAGCATATCTCTGCACCTTCCACTTAATGCAAAGTGTGATTCAGTGCACCAGGGCAGATTTGCTCCCTGTCTCGGATGAGTGGGTCAAAGGATGACCATTATCTGTGAATGTGGCATAAATGGGAGGAAATGGTGTGGCTGAGCAGCACTCAGACTCTTATCTTCCACCTGTGGATGTGGTGGGAAGCAAAGTCAGGTAATGAGAGGAAACAGCTGCTGGAGACCTCACACTCCACCACACCATTGCCTCAAAGACATGTCCAGCAAACAGAAGGTGGAATGTGTATACAGTGCTGAGAGGGAAAGGATGTCTTTTCTCCCCACTTTCCCAAATTTGGATAGGCTTTTTGTTACTAAAAATAGGAAAACCAGGATAAGCTGGAAATGCAATCTGTAACTGGAGCTTGTAAGTAGAAGATGACTAGAACTGCATTGTGGTTTTATAGACAAAGATTTATTTATTGCACTATATAAAAAAAATTGTGATGCACACAGAGGCCAAAATTCAGATTTTGTCATGGTTAATAAAATATTGAATTAAGCAGAAGTGAAACTACCTGCCCTATCTAAAATATAGTCTCAATGCCCTTTCAATGCTTTATTTTAAGACCAAGTACAAAAGGTTTTCACCTTACATAATTAACTTTTTATCATTAGGATTCAGAAAAATTGAATTGTGTTGGACACAGGTCATCATAATGAGAATTTAATGGATCTGTATTACTATGCAAGTTAAGCTTTGAATATGTGCTAAATGCATTACATTACCATTGACCTATGCAAATTTCCATCTCTGTGACTCTTTTTTTCCACTGCTGCTGCATTAAGACCCCCTCTTTCTCCTCATCTCCTTAAACAATGATTTCCTCATTTTCATATTAATTGCATCAGTTAACTGAGATAATGCTCCCACTGAAATGAGCAATAGGATGAATCACTGAAATGGTGCAGTTATTCTTTTTGCTTAACCAATTTCACAGGACCTTCACAAAGAACTGCCTTAATTTGACTTTATATAATTGCTTATCATTAGGCACAGCAGCCCCATGAAGTACCTTTATTTATTTAAGTCTCATCTCTGATTGATGGAAAATTAGTCACTTGCATATCTGAGGAACACAGATTGTTCTGCTACCAGGCAACTTCGATGTAGAATACCCTGGAGAACTTCAAAACAAGCAGCTGCTAATGCATGCTGAATATAAAATACAGGGAAACAAAGTGCAACAGCTAATGACATCCAGGAGTTCCTGTAGAACAACTGTGATGTCACCGAACTGCCTTACCTGCTCCTCACTAAATTTTCTCTAGGAAAAGGGAAGGACAGGCAGATGCTGTTCCAGAAGAGATTATACATCTGGCTTCAGCCAGAGATATATTCTGCCTGTTTTTAGCAGTGGTGATGCCTGTCTATCACACAGTGTGACCACTGAAGGCTGTAACATCCCCCCTTTCAAAATTAGCAAAGCACCCTACATGGTTTGGAATTCACTCAGAAATATTTAATCCACTTCTCATTTTTAATATTCTTAAAGTATTTATTCAGGACAGCTCAAAGGAATTGTTCACGCTTTTCTTCTTTGTAAGGAAAAGGGTGTGTGTGTGGGGAATTAAAATTTCTAAGGCAAATTATGCTGTTATCATCGACTGACATACTCAGAAGGGATCTAGAAAGGATGCCACCTCCAGCATAAAAGAAGCCATAGCATATTATCCTATCATGGGATTTGAGTTGAAGGATTGCCTCCAGGTCTCCTCGAAGCACGCTGTGTACTTTTGTCCCTGTAGATGAGACTACCTGTCACTGAACTAGATATCAGCAGTCATTAAATCCATATAGTCATAATATTGTTCTTTCCAGACATCAATACTGTGATTCATTTTTCCCCTTACATTTGCTCATACTCTAATTCTACACTCCAGTCTCTCATCTCCCTTCCCTGCAGAAGCCTCAGTTAACCTTTTCCTTCTTGCCAGGCTGTTGTGGCTCCTGAAGGGCACAGCACCTGAATGGCCCTTCGGACTGAAGCCTCAAATCATCTTCAGCCACTGGCACTTGAGTCAGGAAAAAGCTCCTAATGAGCTGAAAGCAACTGCAAAGAATTATACTGATTATTTCTTCAACGTGATGCTCTTGGAGCTGTATCAAATACAAACTAAAGAAAATATCATCCCATGGTCTTGCAGTCAGAAGTATTAAAGCTGTTTTCAATTGTTTGGGAGTGTTAAATTTTGGTTTAATTCTGTTCCTGTGAAATCCCAGGCAAATGAAGTAGTTTTGTTTTGCTTTGTTTCCGTTACTTTACCTTTGCCCAAAATACCTGCAGGAAAGAAAGAGGTCCCTTCCTTGGCTTGGCATTCTACACATGACTAAGAAAATTAAATTGACTTTTGTGGGAAGACTGAGACCTGAAAAAGTAGCTTTTCATCTCAGCAGTGAAAACTAAATCCAAATTTATAAGCATTACATAATGCTTAGGTTGAACTATGTGTTTGCAGGTTTTCATGCTCCATTACGAAACAGGACATGCCCTGAGAAACTCAGATACCAGTTTTATTGAGTTTATTTCAAAATCTCGAATAACCCCTGATCTCAAAGTTGGCAAACCCTCAGTAATGGCCAACTAAAGGTAAATTTGAGAACTAATGCCAAAGAAAAGGTGTTACGTGCTTTTTTTCCCAAACGCTGTCTTGTTCAAAGTTTAATTGAGCCAAATAGTTTTTTTCCTTGTTACTTTGCTTTGCCTTGTACCACTGAGAGTCTCATACATCAGGGGTATAAACCCACATGTCAGTGCAACCACAGCACAGGGGCCAGGGCTAGACCTGAGCATGCTTGGTATGAAGATAATGTCCTTATCAACACTTCCAAGGAGTTTCTGTGCTAGCTAAGCTGCCCACATCCTGGCTGTCTGGGAATGTTATGCAAGTCCTTACCTTCCTCATGGGTTTTCACAGCTCATCCTTTCCTTGTAAAACAATTTGCTGTAAAAAATTAGGAGAGTATTTCCCTAACTGAGTGCAAAACATGGAGCTATTCCAAGAGGCAAGTATTTGCAATCAGCAGACAGCATAGGTATACTTAAGTACCTCACTGTATATTGTCATTTTTCTTCAGCTGCTTATTTTAGTCTAAAATGGCTAAAATTAATACAGTTGCAGGAATCTTTCCCCCACAAACCCTTAACAGCAACAATAAAGACTGTGTTAAATCAGACCTCATTGCAATGTAATGAAGCCTGTCTGACATATTGCAGGTATGATACTAAGTAATTTCATAAATTATTAAACTGTAATTGAAAGTAATAGTGCAGATTACTTTTCGACACACTTAAAAAAAGACCTTGGCATGAAAATAAGGACTGTAGCATGACTGATTGGAAATAATGATCAATATCTTAATTTTAAGAATAGCCTCAAGTTCCAAGTTTAAAATCAGAACAGGAAAAAAATGAATTTTGTACTACTCAAGCTACTCTTGACACTTTGACTTCTGTTTAACTTCTAAGTATAGAGGAGAAATGGAGATATATTTTAGCTGACATAATGGGAAGTTCTAATAAAGTTGGATCAAATATACTGAACTACTTATGGAAATCTCAAAATTTAGAGAAAAGAAATTACTTTCCTAGATAATTTTTAAGATTTAGAAATGCATTTTCACTCTGCAACTTTAAATAAACTAGTTCCACTGAAGACCTTTTTGTTATATAAACTGTATCATTTCATGCCTCTGGACAATTTGTGTTTCCTGTTTCACCCCAGTTAGAGGTTAGATGCCATTTTATGTGTTTATTTGTGCACATGCTTTATGACACCAGCCATACCCTTGCACTTCTGCCCACTTAATTATATTTACTCCAGATCCAGTGGCTTGATACATTTAGGCAGCAATTTGAAGACAAAGAGTACAAACCTTTGGGTGTATTTTTACATTGTTTAGCTTGGGATATTGTGGCCAGGAACTGCATGAGAATAAAGGTATTTATTAGATTAACCTGATTGTTAGTACATTTCATGTGGTGCTTGCAGGGACTTTTCTCTCAAAGCAATTGTTGATTAAAAATCAAACATTCTAAAGGAAAAAGTCAGATTCAGCAACACTTTTATTCACATGCTGAAATGCCATGGAACACATGCATGAGGGGAGAGAGTGGCACTGCAGCCCAGTGGTGAGGATACTTGAACAGATGCACAAGGTCACAGGTTAAACCTCCACTCCCATCAAATGAATTTTTTTCTCATCAGGAGATGGAGTTCTACCTTTCAGCAGGACAGAGTGAGCTAAAACTACTGTTTTCATAATTTCATAGAGACCTACGGTATAAAATACCCAAGTCATCCCACTGAAGACACAAAAAATACTGTCAATTTTAATGCAACTATGCTTTAGAGTTTCTGGCTCACTTTACTCGGTTTCCTAAAGTGAAGCACTTCCAGTTCAAGGACATCTTCATCTTTAGCTCTTGTTTATTTTTCTTGTCACTGGTCTATTGCTCTCCAGAGGAGCATTAAACATCTCAATGGCATGGCTTACACGTGAAATATACAGTTGGTTCAGCACAGAGGGCTTCATTTTAGGACTCATATTAGTGTGTCCCTTGTGAGTTGATATTATGCCATTTTTGTCCTTAGATCTTATGGGGAAAGCTATCATCCAGTAAATTGCCTTAGTCAGATAAACATTACCAGATAGATCTCTTCCTGCCCCTCTCAGCAATGGGCTCTGCAGAAGGAAAGGTCGTTGTTCATTCTCTTTCATTTTATCCTGCTCAATTGCTTCTCATTGTATTAAGACAGAGTCAGTTAGTTTTTACCAAGGTGAACTTAGGAAATAATAGTAACATAAACACACAGCTTAAGTGAACCAAAATATTTGACTGTTCAGAGAAAGTGCATTGACTGTCCCAGGAATTTTCTTCATTCGGTGTAATTCTGTCCTGTGCTCAGCAACATGTAAACCTTTTCCACCCCTTTGGTTTTGTACTTTTGATCTATAAATCCTGTAGAAGAGTTTTGCAGCCATCCTGTGCCTCGGAAATGGCTTTGTTCTATGTCTGCCAAGGGGTAAATTCTATTTAATTGTTTTTCGGCATAAGGAAAAGATTTACAAAGGCAAGGACAAAATGAAGAGAGTTATCAATTTTTGAGTGTGTCTAGCTTGTTTCTCCATAGGAAGGGTAACAACCCATAGTATGGCAAATATGACTTGGTTTCTACCAACAAGGAACAGTTGGGGTGGAATGGGGGAGTAATTTTTCCTCTCTGTTTTAGCACTACTGTTCCTGGTCATGCTGCATCTTCCGTTTACTGCTGTCCTGGCCATTTCTATCTGGATAGTCTAAAATGCTCCTTGTCCAACTTGCTGAATGAATGAAGATTTCAAATTCTTCAAGATGGGGCAGAAAGTTCAGGCCATTACTTGTTTCTGAAGTGCAGTGGGATAAGTGCACTGTATTTCAACATAATCAAAACTCAGAGCATTTTTAAAAATTGAATTCCCTTTAGATGCTTCTTAGTGTGACATTTGAGGTAAAATCAGCATCAAGCATGGCCTTTTTAAAGAATCTGGCAAGAGCAATTCCTTTATGGTAGGCACTATTTCAATTTTATCCATTTGTACTGGAGCCAAGAGCTGTGCATTTGAATCCGCTGAAAAGTAATTTGGATTGGATCAGTTTAACCCAGGGCCCATATAGGGTAGACTGATGCTTTAATATAATCAGTGAGTCATATATGGACTGCAGCCACCCTTAAATATCTCAGATAAAGCTCGAGATTGCAGAGAGCATTGGAGTAACAGATGATGTGACCAAGGGGCAGCAGTTAGCACTTACCCAAATGAGAGAGATCATACCTCAGTAGGGTTTGTGAGTGCTAATGGGCAGGAATTACAGAGACAGCCCCAGGTCAGGCATGTCCTGAAGACTATTTAACTGTTCTCACTGATCCTGCAGGGATTAGTCTGATTAGGAGAGCAGAATTTACAGATGCAGGTTTTCTGGTAACCTCTCTTTATCTTTGGATGTGAAAGGAGTACCATAGCCACAAAGCTCAGGTTAAGCCCCAATGCTGGGTATCTCTTTCACCCTGGGAGGCTCACTAGACTCTCTTCCATTGGCTGAGTTTGATTTTCTGATCCTAAAATGGAGAGAATCATGAGAACCATTTGACATTTCTGTTTCAGCATTCAGTTGGGCATGATTTACAGAAGTTGTCTAGAAATTCTAATGGGGAAAGGAGTCTTTGCTTTTCTTTTCCTTTTAAATACCACAAACATCTCAGACTTTTAGGTCAATAGTTTGTTAGACCTGTGTTATTCTCAGACTTGCTACTTCTGTATTTGGAAATCCAAGCCTTTTAGAAAATGTTTGCTGCACATTTTCATATCTTCTGCGCACATAAAAGAAGAGTTCCAGTTAATCTGGGATGCTGCAAGGGTTGTTCCCACTGGCAAATCAGTCTCTCTATGCTGAAAATCCTGTCTTCAATCCTGTAAAAAATGGAACACATTCAGCTGTTTCACTGGTAACTGTCTGGCATTCACTGGAAGGCACAGACTGTAGGAACAGACCTTGGGCAAATTTTGTTTGTTCTGCACTCTAGAAACTATATCAATCCACCTTTTCTGATTTTTTTCTTAATTCTAAGAATCAGAAGGAAACCAAATAGCAAAAAGTCCTATGCAAGCACTCATCTCAAACCCATACAAGCTGCACAATGTGTGCCTGACAGCAGCACTCTTGATCAGTAGGAGAGGCATACAGCAAAGCTGCCTGCAGAATTGCTCTCATATTGGCCAACAGGCCCCTCAGTGTTCTGCTCTGTGGTTCTCCTTCAAGCCCCTGTGACAGAGTGTGTACAGAGCAAAAGATTGCTGTCACCAACATTCGTATGGATCTGCCTGCCTTGCAGTGCATCTCAAATGTAAGAGAGATGCCACACAGAATTAAGCTGAGGATTTACTATTCTGATTTTCTGACAAAGACTGAAACCAATTTCTCTGGAAGATATAGCTGTGCAATAACTGAGAAGTGAGGTAGGTTGGGGATGGCTTCTGTATATTGCATTCCAATTTTTTCTTGCAAAATACCACCCTACATTTACAGGAAGCAAACAGGCCTTTTCTTCCCAACATCAGGGTGGGAAGCTCTCATCTTTGTCTAGAGTTCAAGGTGGGTATTATTAATCTTTCCTGTCTGGATGACTCAGAGTTTTCCTCAGACATCTACTGGGAAAAAAAATAAAAGTATTGGAACACTTGTCGTCTGGGTCCAGAGTTGAAATGATTTTTTTTTTTATCACTATAACATAAGGTAATTGCATTGCATGCATTTGTGTTGTCTTAGCTGCAAAAGGTCAGTCAGCTTCTTGTGCATCTCCTTCAGTTGTGTTTTGCCAAGATTGTGACAAATAGTTGTAGGGAGCCTCTTACAGTGCTCAGCTATTGTTCCAAAGCAGAGAAAATACATCTACTGCACTAAGCCTTGTAGCCTGCAAGTTTCTGTCACTCTCATACCCTGTCTTTAAATATCACCTCTGTGCTCACTGTGCATCTTCAGCAGAACTTTAACACCTTTAAAATCTCATTAGCTGCTCAGAATTTGGCCAAGGCTCACAAAATCACAGAATATTCTGAGTTGGAAGGGACCCACAAGAATCATTGAATCCATCTCTTGAGTGAATGGCCCATACTGGGATCCAGCCCATGACCTTGGCATTGTTGGCAAGCTGAGTTTCACCTGGGAAGGATCTTGACCTTGCACATTTAACTGCTTCAGCACCAAAATCTCAAGAGTTTTTTCAGATATGATGACCACTGACTCTGTCCGCTTTAGCAAGAAAGAGAAATGGTGACAGCAGAATTTCAGGTTTCAGGTAGCAGAATCACTGCACAGGGTGTGTAGAGCTTTTGTCAGAGCTCAGCTGTTGGCCACAGATCTCCAAAAGCTGCTACGCAGGTCATGGGGCAGGGAACTCAGTCCAGAACTTGCCAAATGAGTTGGTTAGAATGTGACTTTTGAGGACACTGGATGGAAAGGGGAGCTCAGCTTCTCACAGCTTTTATGTAAGTGCTTCTGAGGGGAAGCCATTGCCACAAGCCTCTGTGCTTTAGATGCTTTTTCTCCATGCATACAAGCAAGCAGTGGGACAGAGTTTGCCTAGAGAAGCTGTGCAGTCTCCATTTTAGATATTTGAGATCCAGATGGGTGAATCCACAGCCAACACTGCAGTTCTGAGCTCAGCTTTGCCTGACTCTCTAAGCAGAGCAGCCCTGGGGAGTGCAGCCCCCAGCAGAGCAGGGGACACAGCCCGGTGCTTGGTGGACACCTTTCTTCAGGAGGTGGTGAAGGGTTCATCTTCCACTGGGGACATGTCCCCATGAGCCTTTGACTCTGTCATCTCTGCTCTCACAGCACTGGGAGGAGTTGGGGCAGCGTGTGGCTCCTTGCCTGCCAAAACCCTACTCACTGTCTGCATGGCCAGTGTGGGCTACAGGTAATAGATACTGTTTCCATCAGTAGAGGCGTAAGAAAAGTCATGAAAACACAGTTCTGTGCAGTTTTATAATTTAGTTTATTCCTCTTTCAATAAAAGATTGAATTTGCTATCTTTTTTTTTTACCCATATCAAAGAACAAAGCCCAAACAAAATTCAGTCTGGTATAACTTTTGGGTAAAATTTCAGATTCATAATTTTTGAGAAAAGTAGGAACATTTGTCAGGCTTTCTTTTTTTTTTTTTTTGGAATGAAAACTGGGTGTATTAGGAAGTAATGCAGGCACGACTTGCTGGCAGAGCTCACCTGTAGTGGTAAAGAATGCAGATTAAATTGTTCTGAAACTTCTTTTATAATATCACCACTCTATGGGTATGTAGAGCTCGTACCCAAGGATATGTGCCTAAGTCTCCATAGGCGCATGCACAAGGTGGAGAAGTTTGAAAGAGAGATAAAACATTTTGAAATTTATCTGCTTAGAGCACAAGGTAATACATAAAAGAAAAATTCATTTTCTGTGTTTACAGTTTATGTTAAATGCCACTGTAGATAGGATCTCAGTTACAAAGGCAGACGGTTTGGTTCAGGATGATTTGATTACTTGCTTTTTTTTAATGGAAATGTCACAATTTCAAAGCAGCAATGCTGAGCATTAACTTCAGGCATGTCATGTGGCAACAAGCTGGACTAATCTCTTCTGTCACAACAGGTTCAGTTCCTCCTTTTTGTTTTTGCATTTTGAGTTTAAACAAAACTAATAAAAAAATTCTCACCAGTTGTGCACAAATAGCAGGAGATGGAGCAGGAAGCCTGTGCCTGCCCCAGCTCAGTGACAAAAGGGGAATCACACAGGTGACAGAAATGCTTCAATATGATGTGACAGATCATCCTCACTGCTCCACCACGGGTTTGTAAATCCCTGGTGACAGGCTTAGGGCAGTCAACTTGTAATCACCTGAGAAACTGCTATGCTTTAGTCATTTGAAAGTCTAGAGTCAAACACAAGAAAATAGTTGAACTGATGTCATTAGTGAGTATTTGGTTTGAGAAAAATTCTCTGATACGTATGTTTGTCAGGGAAATGACTTCATCAGCTTACATGCTTACATCCCATGTTTCAGCTCTGAATTGATTTATAGCCAAAAAAAGCAAAATTGCAACGGAATTAAAAGACATAGTTTGTGTGAATATTTGCTTTTCTAATAAAGCTGCTGGAAAGGAACTTTAAAATGACCTTTTCCTTCTGCATAATAAATAATATCTACCATTCATAACGTTGTAGCCTATTTTCATTACACAACTGGAGGTTTTTATTTTCCTTTTGGAGCACATCAGGTAAATTTGTGCACAAAGCTTTTGCAGACTTGTCATTGTGCTGGCTCAGTCACAAGGTGAGGTGGTGAGTAAGGAGCTTTGGGGGTCAGATGCTCCAGCTGACCTTTGGGACTCTACTTTGCACAGATATTATACCCCAGGAACATTCCTTTGTCCTTTACAATGTAATCTCTGCTCAAATATTACCATACGGGGACAAGCTATTGTTGGTATAAACATGTTTTAAAAGCATTTTTGTACAGTTATTTTGTAAATCTTATCTATAAATCCCTTCAATGAAATATCAGAGAGTTATTCAGCTGTGAAACTACGCAAAGGAGACATTTTCCTCATCCTGGGTCAGCATTTTCTGACTTTCTGTAAATACTCTCTCACATGATGCTCATTAATAGGCTTCCTCATGCAGAAAATTCTTGGCAGCCACTGGAAAAGTTCTCCAAAAGACTGATTACCTTCCCTTTGCCTGAGGCTGGTTGCTGATCATGGCCCTTACGTAGCATGACAAACACAGTTAATATCAGAACATGCAGCCAGGGCTCTGAAACACTCAGTCATGCCCCAGTTAAAGCCTGGCCTACCAACACCCCAGCAGGTATATTAACATGCTGCAACCTGTTGGTACCAGTTCCCAAGAGTTTGAAATGGGGGAGGGGGGGATGGAAGATGAAGACAGCAAAGGACGAATGTAGCTGGAGTTCACCCAAGGGCACACTGCCATGGCCTGAGGGCACTAAAGGGATGGACTGTTCCTGCCAGCACCTCCGGAGGGTTCCAACCCTGCCCATGGCCCAGGACCACATTTCAGTTCAAATGGCCCTCACCCAATCAGCCCATCCAGCCCCGCCCCAGGGACCTGCCTGATTCCTGGGCTGGGCTTTCCCAGCTGCCCTGTCCCTGCTGAGGCTCCAGGATGGACCCCAGCTGGCAAAGCCCTGCCCTGCCTCCCTCTGGGGCCCCTCCACCATTTGTATACAGGAATAACTTCCCAGACTCCATCACTTTTCCCCTGACCGAAGAACACAAAGCACGCTAGTATTATCACAAGTTGTGCCACCTTATTTTCTGAAGTTGGGCTCTAGACAAAATAAATATATTTATTTCTAGGAGGAATCAGAATGTTGTCATTTACTGGTGGCAGTAATGATCTTGCATGTCTACCCTGCTAAGCAGATGGATCCCTAAGAACTTTGCAAATGTTGCTACTTGTGTTAATAAGAGAGAGCTCAGCAAAGCCACAGAAAAGATGAAATGCAATAACTGCAACAGTGGGCAGTGCCACTACAATAACTCAAGACAAATGAAATGTTGAGTGACCCTGTGAAGTATGTGGGGGGGTCAGGCAGAGGGAAGTAGGTGTTTAGAAAGGCCCAATGGAATTTGGCTAAAACAGCCATACTGGGGAAGAAAATAATATTTGCAACAGTTGTTACAAAGTATTTCTCTTTGTCTGAGCTGTCACATTTAAACTCTGTCACAAAGCTGGTGGAAGTATTTTATCTGGAGCCAAAATATAGAGAAAATAAGTATGTATACAACAGTGGGAAATAAACCACCAACATACCTTTCCCAGTATTTTGGGTGAAACATCTAATGTCTATGAACAAAAAAAACAATCAAACCAACGAGGCCAAAAAAACCCAAAACCAACAACAACAGAACCAATAAGTAAGTGGTAATATCCTTGCATGCAACACATAAAATTAGGACCAGAAACCAGATCATGCTTTCAAACAGAATTTGAATGATAAGATATGTCTGTGTGATCCAAATTTCTTTGAGTTTGTACGAACTTAAATTGTACGAACAAAAAATTGTATATGTCTGTTCACTAAAATCTGACTAAACAAATTCAAGTTCTCTGTTCTGTGTAATACTTAGAAATCTTCTAGGCTTTCTTTATTGTGGCTGAAAAAAACCCCCTCAATTTAGAATTGTGTAGTAAACACTTCTTCTAATCTCAATAAAAGACACCATCAAGTTTTACAAGGAAAGCAATGGCTAGGTATGTCCAGAGGAAACTTTGTTGTAAGCCTTTAAAATTTTTTCCCTTTTTTTGTTTTTTCTTAGACAAGACTTCCACATGTACACACAGATACTGAATTTCACCTTCTTTATAAAACAACAGAACAAGTTACAACTTAGATTCCCAAAAGCAGATGCATTAATAATTACTGACAGACAGAAAGTAGTTTTAGCTTCATTCCTGTATTTCCCTGTCTAATTTTTTTTTCTGGGATTCCATGTCTCATCTTTCCTCACACTGATATTTCAGAAAGACACCTCAATTTGGAGGTGTCCTGTTGAATGGAAGATAGGAGACACCAGCTTGCAGGCTCTGGTGCATTGTGCTCCTGGCAGCTACTGAAGCATTGCTAAGAATGGAACATGGCTGAAAAGACAGCTCAGAATGAAAATGTGGCATTGCACAGTCGGGATAGACAGTGAAATTAAATACATGTCAAAGTAAAGTGATGCATGTAGGAATGCCATCACCCAAATTTCATTTGTAAAATGAGGAGTTCTGACCTAGCCTTTCCCAGTTTTGAGAGAGACTTTGGGGAAACAATTGATAATTCTATGAAACTGACAGCCCAGTGTTCAGCACTGAACAACAACAACAAAACTGCAAATGTTAGGAACTATTGGTAAAGCAATAGAGAACAAAAGAGAGTTCATTATGCCTTTATATAAATGCATGGCATGTCTGTGTCTTTATACTGTTCTGGTCTTTTTATCTTAGAAAGAATATAGGTAGAACTGGGAAAAGGTTCAATTGTCCTTGATTGTCAAGGGCTATCAATATATGGGATGTGTGCTGTGCAAAGAATAGCTAAGTAAGCTAAGATTCTTCTTTCTGGTAGAGAGACAAATTACAGGGGACATACTAGAAGGCTATAAAATCAGGACTGAGGTGGAGAGGATGGATGGGAGTTGATGGTTCACTGTCTCTTCCACTACAAGTACTAGGGAATCATCAAAGTCAGATAGTAGGAACAAGCTTCAAAACAAGCAGAAATAGGTTATTCTTCATGCAGTAGGTGGTATGTCAGTGTCACTGTCTGCCAAAGGGTGCAGCAAATGCTAAAGGTTTAGGGGGGAACTAGGAGAGACTGGACAGGTTAATGGAAGAGAATTACATTGGGGAATATTCAATACACAGTAGCCAGACTTAGTCCAGGGTTGTAAATAGATGGTGGCTGGGGTAGTGTAATGAAGGGCTGTAGTCTAGTCTTGCTATTTGCTTGGTTCTTCCTGGTCAAGCCCCTTAGGGCAGCTGTAACCTCAAACTCTGTCATCTGAGATCCTTGGCTCTCACCAGTTTGGCTATTCATATGTTCATTGAGAAGCAATAACCTAGCAAAGGGAAGATTCTTCAAGTATGGTGGGCTTGGAAGTGCTAGGCTAATGGTTGGACTTGATGACATTAAAGGTCTTTTTTCTACCCTAAATGATTCCATGATTCTTTACTTCTTTTTTTCTTTTTTTTTTTTTTTTACAATAATGCAGTTGCTAGACTGCATTTAACTCCTGTTGACCTATGTACTAATGCATCCTGATGTACCAGACTAATACAGTTCTTATTCCAGAGGGGTTCTTGTGCCCATCAGTATAAATATGTCCTTTATGTTCATAGTCCAATTCCTCCCCTTTGTCTTCTTCCTATCTGTGCTTTTCATGCCTGTGCTATGTCATTTCTATTGCAAAACAAAGGAAAGGCCTTTGTATTACACAAGGAAATCTAATTTGCTTTTCACAATGGACCTAAAACTGGTGATTGATGTGTTTCAGTAATTAAATTCTGCTACCTGCAAGTTGCTGAATGTAAGATTTAGGTCGACAGGGAGAATGGGTGAAAATGGAAAATATATTAGCAACTTTTGTATCTTGAGCTGCAGTGTTCAATATGCCACCCATTTATGCTTGAACAGGAGAACAACTTTCTAATACAGGAAGACAACTTTATATGTTGGAGAGGAAAAGTCTGATGACTATATTGCCTATTGAGAGAGGAATGATTGAGCACTGGGTGCCAGCATACATTGTCTCAGGAGAAGAAAGAAGCAAAAATAATGCATATTGGAGAAGTCAAAAGTTAGAAAGCTGGAATCCTTTGACAGTAATGGTATATTTTAACTCCACATTGTTGTTAGATCTCATGCCACTCTCAGACTGCCTCTACACTGCACAGGGCCCCACAACAGTACCAATGTAAATCTGGTACCCCACAGGTACCCAATGTAAACCTGGCATATGCACACACACAGTGGAAAGCTTAACCCCAGGGTTCTGCTGCCATGTGAGCAGTAATGTATTTTGCTTTGTTTTTTTACTGAAGCTTTCAGTGTCTCTGTTCACAATATGCTCAGTGCCCAGCCCACTTACCATCATATTAAGCAACATAAATGATGTACATTACCTATATTCAGTCTTGTCTGCCCCTCTGTAGGGAAGAAATAGTGTGTGCTGGGTGGTATTTTCTGTGTGTCTTGGAAGCTTAGACTGGTCTTTAGTAGATGGACTTCCCCCATTTCAAAAGAGTAGCTGTCTCAAATTATGTGTTACAGCTAGAAGTCACCTGGAAGGTACAGCCTGTGTGCTATACCCTCATACCTCACCAATATTGCAGCTGTCAGCTAAATAATCAGGCAAATACCTTCTGGCTTTCAAACCTGTGAACAGCTGCATCACCTACCTGACTGAAAAAGTCTTATTGTCAGTATGTAGGACAAATCTGTAAGCACTCCACTCCACTGAGCTGCACTGTAGCTTGGTAGGCTTTCTAGTCCTCATTCTGTGTTCCCCTGACAGAACATCATCTATAGAGCCCAGAGATCTTTAGTGCCTGGGACAGATAGTGAATATTCAACTTGTTTTTGTGGGGGCTCCATAGCCTTTTTATCTGGAAACAGGGGCCTGTGAAGCCAGATTGGAGACTGAATCCAAGAACAGAGAAGTGCTGGATGCACTCTGCAATCAGGGTCCTTCCCATTGTGTTAACAGGTTTATTTTGTGGTTGCTTAATTTTCTAGCTGATGTTCTGACTTTATTAAGGAAATTGTTGCTAAATTAAAAGTCACGGTAATGCGACTGCTTTGGGGACTTATAAAAACTAAAATGTTTGACATGTTGGGCTATTCACATCTTGGAAATATGGTATTTAATGAAAAGCAGAAATAACTGTCATTTTTTTGAGTGGTCACTGTGTTAAGGGCTCTGCTCCTCTTATTCACAACATGGTGTTTGTTTCCCATCAAGTCCTCAGATCTCTAATATTTGCAGCTAACAGCTTCTGAGTGCGTAATAGGCCAAAAGCTACAGTAGAAAACAAGCCAATGAATGATTAAGAATGACACATATATTAAAAAAAGTTAAAATCTGCTTGCAGAAATTTCTCAAAGTTTCTTCTTTCCTTTTCCAATCCATTCTAATGATATACAGCTTTTGAAAATCTAGTTTTGTTTTATAGCTGGCAGAGAGCAGTTACATATTCTCTTCCTTTTGATATGTAGAGTTTTACCCTGCTTTGGCAGAAGTTTAGCAAAATAAGACTCAAACCCGAGTGCTTTCTCCTGGCTGGCTTGTAAGAGAGTTTGATTTTTTTGCTACTCTCTTTTGATATTGTCTTCTGGGACAACAAGAGCAAAGGTACCACTTTGGAAGAAGAGAGGTCACTTGTAAAATACATATTGAAACAAGAAATACTCATTTGTTCATGTTCATCTAGTCCCAAAGAACTCTTTTCTTTGCATTTGCAGCAGCTGTTTGACATTGCTATTACCTTCTTTTTATTTTGTTATTAAGAGGTGGTTACAGCTGTCACAGGTGGTAATGCAGTAATCAGGATTACTCAAATGAGAGGAAAATATTTTTAGTTTAAGAAAAAACCACAAACAAACAAAAGGAAATAATATGAAAAGAAATCCTAATTCCTTCTCCAATGAAATCTTTATTTGCATTGCATAAATGCTCAGATAGATTACTGCATGCTCTTGATAATTTTGCTCAGAAATTATCTTCTGCCCAAATGCATTTTATGCCATTTGATAAGCAGAGTGACAAAAATAGTCCTCGCTTTGCAACTGGGGCTGTTTCTCCAAGGACAACAGAGATTGAAGTAGACTGGCATAACTCTCAAAAAGGGTGGGTTTTAGGTAGAACCATGAAAACATGGGACACAGCAGAGAGAGGAACTGCTGAGGGTGAGGCCTGGGTCCAGGACACTGCAGTGTGCCACATCCCATCAGGCACTTGAGTCTCCATCAATTTCTAGCCAATATAGATATATTTACTCTGGTGTCAACCTCGCTGCTTTAACCAGCTTTTCTCCTTCAGACATACTGGCCCATCTCCTGTGACACATTTATTAAACATCATATTATTAAATTTAATTTCAGATTCTCTTTTGCCAAGGCAAAGCAAGCCAAAACTCAGTGTCTCTCCCTGTATGACTTATCTCAGCTCTCTGTCTCACAGCATTCTGGATGGTTCCACCCGTAGTAAATCTGGCCAAGCTGCACCTGCAGTGCATGCACTCGTCTGCACCCTCTCAGTAACTCTGACCCTTCGTGTGAGGCCAAGGACAGCTCACTGAGGGACAGAATACTCAAGGGATGTGGGAAATAGGAGTCTGAGTTTATACTTCTGGTCATAGGGTGTATGATTTTTCTTTTCTGAATCAAGAAAGTCAATGTTTGGTTAAAAATGTTTTTGGTTAACAGACTTAGTCAATAAACAGAAGAGTTGCATTCTGTACTGGCAGCTGGCTGAACCAGCTAACCCTGTGTGTTTATCCAGTGAGTTCAGCAACAAAAACAACCATGGGAAGAGTATTTTGACAAAGTGGGCAGGTGGTCTATAAAGTATTTGACACTTCTCCTGCCTACTAAAGGCAAAAATGCTCCAGAGAATTTGGAATGAAGGAGCAAGAGGTACTTCATTGCAGTAGTGCTGGGAATAACTGCCCAGTCCATTTGTGGCTAAGAAAGATGGTAAAGTGCCTTAAAGATACATGTATTAAAAAAAAAGAGAACTTTTCAAAGTTCTCCAAAACAGCTGGCTAGAAATGCATCACAGAAACCTACACAAAAGACTAAATTTACTAAATTTATGACAATACTAAAAAACCTACAAACTAGGGATAACAAAATACATAGAGACGGATGAACCTGCCATCCTGCCATCAGGACAAGGTGGAAAGGCAGAAAATATGATGAAATTTTAAATCTGAAAAGAAATAAAAATATGTAAATATGAAAAAATATGATTTTATGGCAAAGAGGTCATGTGACTCAAACCAGATGTGTTCTTTTTATTTTAATTAAGACTTGGTTTATCAAGTTAGATGGATAGACTATGACAGCACTGCATTTGACCATTATTAAAAAACCTTGCTCTTTTTAATATCAGTATTGAATATGTGAAATTGAATACATGAAATAGAATAAAACATTGGCTAAATAATAGACCTGAAAGAATTAATGCACAGAGGGAAATGCCACGTCAATGGGTTTAAGGGCTAAAAGTCCTGATTCCAAAACTGTTTTCAAAATATGCCAAGATTTTGAAATACCTGGGGATGTGTACAGTGGAGATCACTGATGAGAAATGAGGAAATTATTTTAACTTCCATGAGCTAGAATAGGATTAATTCAAGAATAGCACCTTTTGTTCTGGCAATTTCCTTTTAAAAAAATTGTTGAGAAATTGGAAACTGGTAGAAAGACATGAGAAAAGCAGAGGAAATTCTTCACAAAGGTAAACCCAGCAAATTCAGCTGGTCTATCAGACACAAGACTTGGTGGCATTGTTTAAATAACTTAATGAAAAAAGAAAATATTTTCTAAAGGGCTTCTCTGGAATCAATGCCTGGAAGCAGAATGCAGGCAAATTAATCTGAAAAACAGAGTGCAGTTTTTAGTAGTGATTTCCATTACAGCAGATAATTCTCAGGAGAGGTGGATTATTTCCCTTGCTTAGCATGCTCATCAAGATTTGATACCTTTGTAGAAGTTGTGCTTTTGTCAGAAACCAGTCTTTAGGCTCCATGTGAAAATAATGTATAACTGGCCTGTGATATAAAGACCAGGCAATCTAATGGTCCTTTCTGGGTTTTAATGCAATGAATCTCTACATGGTTTTTAGAGAATTCTTATGCATTCAGTTCTGGAATACATGTAAGTTAGTTGGCTGTAAAAAAAGAATAAAAGAACTGTACACAATTCAAGCAAGAAATAAAGTGCCCTGAACTCTCAAGAGGACTCTTTTGTAGAAATGGCAAGAAATATCAGCTTCTCTTCCAGCAGTAGAATAAAGACCAGCTATTCAAAAAGATGAAAAATTAGGAACTTCTGTTGCTGTCAGTGGGTCAGTGTAACACTTGTGGCACACTGAGTGCTCACCTGTGAGTCAGCTTAAAAGACTTCTGGGCAAACAAAGGCTGTGCCTCAGAAAACCATGAAGCATTTCTGAGACAGCCAACCCAAATGTACATGGAGATTTAGTAGGAAAAGGTGGGGACAAAGGTGGTCAGGTGAAAAGGGGAATGTCTCTGGAGTTATGAAATGACTGGTTAATACAAAAACCTTGTGTTCATCTTGCAAAAATATTGAATTTAGTGGGAGAATTAGTGAGAATTAAACTTGTATTTTTATAAAGACACACATCACAGTGAGTGAATGAAAATTTCTTTTAAGTAATAGATTGATTTATTTTCCATCTTTCAACAGGAAACTTGTCCTTATTAAAATAGAAAAATATGAGTGTTTTGCAAAATCTGAGTGCCATTCAATATCCACTCCCTCCTTGAACCTCTTGTCACACATTTTTCCTATAAATCAATGATCTGTAAGACATCCAAGCTGTAATCAAAGGAAATATTATTCTGCAGATAAAAGTGCTTGCAACATGCCAAGGGGTGTTTGTTTAAACTTTAATGGATAGAGTGTAGAGAGCAAGTTTCATTAATCCATAGACAAAATACATTTATTTATCATTAGATGTGATGTCAAGGGTTCTGTAAGTTTGCTAACAAGTTCTGATAACTTCTGGATAAAGTTATAGGAATGATCATAAATACCCCAAAATTTTAGAATATTGCTGGTAAAGAAAGGGAAGTCTGTTTTTGTCCTTTAAAAACCCCCAAAAAAACCAAAAAGACAAAAAATCTGAAGTCTAGAATTGAGATTCAAGTTAAATAAAAGTTTTAAGCAACATAGACTTTTCTGTGGGCAGAAAAAACTATGCGAATTCAGTTGGAAACTTCACACTTTGTAGTCAAGGATTAAGAGAGAGGGGAAACAGAAGAGTTATGCCCCCAAGGTGCTGTTTCCTCCAATATTAACTAAATCATCTGAAGCTCCCAGTTCCAGCAAGGCAGGTTGGAAATTCTGAATGAAAGGTGTTTCTCCTGAGATTTCAGGTACTTTCACTGTGGATTGCAGCTTCATCACTGAAAATTCTATTTTCACAAATCTTTTGGTGGTCCCAGTTGGTAAGTGCAAGAAAGTCAAAGCCCTTTTCCCCTCGCTTTATGAATTTTGTAAAACACGTTTCTATATTCCACTGGCAGATGAAGTTGTACAGAGATTGAGAAGAATGAGAGATGAGAAGAAGGAAGCATATATCATACTGGAATTTTTGTATATGGTATGATGAATGTGTGGTATGATGGGGGTTCAAGGATCAGCTGTATCAGTTGAAAATTCACAAGCATATGGGGCCTGGTGGGATCCATCCCAGAGCACTGAAGGGGTAAGTGCATGTGATGGCAGGATGCCTCTCAATCATCTATCAAAAATTTTGGGAGTTTGAGGACATCCCCACTGACTGGAAGCTAGCCACTAATATTCCAATTTATAGGGATGGCATGAGGAAAGACCCAGGAAACTACTGAAACTACTGTCCCTCTGTTCTGAGACAAATTCTGTAGAATATCATACTGTGAATTATTGAATGGCATTTAAGGAACAGTGCAGTCATCAGGCACAGTCAGCATGGGCTTACAAAGGGAAAGTTCTCTTTAACAACCATGGGATGAGCAAGTTCACATTGTGCTGGGTGAAGAACTGCCTGAAGGTCAGATTCCTTTTTCCTTTTCCTTTTTCTTTTTTCCTTTTCCTTTTTTCCTTTTCCTTCCCTTTCCCTTTCTCCATTCCTCTTCTCCCAGCTAAAATCAGGACTTCTGGGTGTTCATACAACTAGAAAGGGCACTCTACCCAAAGTCCTCACATCAACAAAACAGAATACTTATTATTCAAAGCAATATTTTCATCTTATTTTGCAAATGAAGACCTGAAGTATGTAAAGAGATGAAGGGCTTGTTTTTAATACCTCTTTTAAGGCTTTTCCTTTATGTGGGTTCATCTGAGGCCAGGTCTGGTTTTGCATATGCTGAATAACTATTTTAGCATCTCATTAGCACACAATCAGCCCTGCTCACACTGAGTTGCTATTCAGTACCTGTTTATTTCCTGTTTCTTTCAGAAAAATCACCTGCCCTACTGAGCCAGGATATTACCATCTAATCCTGTCACATGCATCTCCTGTGGCAGAACAGGGAACTGAACCTAGACTCAATCCCTGACTACTTCCTCACTCACGAGGTCATTTTTCCCTACAGCTGGTAATGGTGACTAAATGGTCATGGTAACGGTGACTGATTTTGACTAAGTCAGCTCCTGTGCTCGGTTCATCTGCAATTAGTCAGCTTCACACAAATATTTACATAACATGTATCCTGACATGTTTTTTTACACTTCCCTTCCATAAGTGTATAGGCCAAAATGACAAACTTCCATTTGCTTTAGCATGAATCCAGTTTGACACTTCAGGCTGAGTGAGCTCCTTGGCGCATTTCCCTGGAATCCCACATGCAAACGTGCCCTATTGCAAGTGCTGAGTAAGCAACCATGAATTGGATGACATACTGGGCCTGGGGCAACAGAAAACTGCATGGATTATCTAGTCCAGCTGCAAATTCACTTTCAAAGGTACATCTATAGCTGCCAGCCATACAGCAGCTTCTGTTCTCTCAGCTACATTTCTCCTAGTTCATGTATTAATAGTTGGTTGCTTACCAAATTGTATTCTTCAAGGAAAAATATCTGTTAATGTCTCAGTGGAGTCGTGACCAGGGTAATGAAAATCGTTACTCATGAATACATTATGCAACAACTAAAAAAATAATCTATGGAATTGATATAATTGCCAAAGAACATTTGTTCCTTAGTAAAAGCAACAATAAGAAAAAGTACTGCACTTCAGCCTAGGAAAGTGGCTGAAACTTTAACAAATTTAAGTTTTGCCTCAATATCTGTTATGATATTCACTACAATTTGCTCAGTTTTGAGTTTGCAAGTTGAAGAAACTTGCTCCTGAATTAATCTTGTGTCAAAGGGTATTTAAGAGACAGGCAACAAAGAGCTGAGTAATCATCACAGACAGTTTCTAATGGTGACAACATTGAAAATGTGTTCCTTTCAGAATCATACTCACCACCATGCAGAAACAGCATGTCCATCAGGACTAGGGCAGTGATTGTCCCCCTGTACTCAGCACTGGTGCGGTCACATCCCAAGTGCTGTGTCCAGTTCTGGGCCCCTCAGTTCAGGAAGGACATTGAGGTGCTGGGGTAAATCCAAAGAAGTCCAACAAGGCTGGTGAAGGGTCTGGAGAACAAGTCTTATGAGGAGCAGCTGAGGGAGCTGGGGCTGTTTAGCCTGGAGAAATGGAGGTTCAGGGGGGCTCTTTTCACTCTCTTCAATTACCTTGGAGTGGTTGGTGGCCAGGTGGGCATTGGTCTCTTTTCCCAGGCAACCAGTGACAGGACAAAGGGAAACGTCCTCAAATTGTTCCAGGGCAGGTTTAGATTGGATAGATTGTATTAGGAATTTTTTCTTCATAGGATGGCTGTCCAGCACTAGAACAAGCTTTCCAGGTAAGTGGTGGAATCCTTGGAAGTATTTAAAAGACACAGAGATATAGCTCTAAGGGACATGGTTTAATGGGGGGCTTGGCTGAGTTAGTGGTTGGCCTCAATGACCTTTAAGCCCCTTTCCAACCTAAATGATCTGATGATTCTACAAGAATATGATTTAAATTGCAAGACATAGCTCACTAGGTCAGTACCCTGATGTGTTAGATGCTATGCAGGATAAATGTAGCACTTGAACCCAAAGGCATAGACAAAGAAAATAAAAGACAAGAATAAATAAATGTGGAGAGAACATGAATAGATTAGTTGGAAAAAGAATAAGAAATGGAATAACAAAATAAAAGTAACTGTGACATTCACTGTTCCTTTCTTTGGACTATTTCAATCATACAAAAAACCTCCAAAACTCTTAGAAGTAAGCTATTTAGGAGGGAAAGTTGTTAAATAAAATAAAACCTAATCCTCATATAAATAATTAAACATATTTGTTTCAGTCTTTTAGGTTTTCAGGCCATCAAATTTATCAGCCTTGTTGGTAAAGAAAGAACTTTAATGTAAAAACAAGGAACAAAGTGAGTCATATATAAATTAGAAAAAAAAAATTGTGGTAAATTTCCTTCAGTCTTTTGCTGCCTACCATCAACTTTATGGGCCTGACAACATTAACAACAAGAGCCAGCACTCTATATCCTGAGATGTAATTAAAATACACACAAAGCTCTGGGCCTGTATACAAAATACACTGAGAAATTCATGCAAATTGGGAAAAAATCAGTACTACATTCTGAAAAAGCTTATTCATACCAGTCGTCCTCCTACACAGGAGCTTTATTCTTAATTTTCTCTCACCAAATTACTAGAGAAAGGGGTTTTGTGAAAAAAGCTGAAGGTCATACTACCAAGGCAATATTAAACTAAGGGGAAAATGTGTTGCAGAACTGAAGGCATTAGCATTTAAACCAACCTGATTTAGATTATACAGATGTAAAACTTGATCTTTTCATACAGTAAAGCTTCTTTTATTGTTACCAGCTGTAGCACTGCATCTTCCTGTTATAAATGCTGTGTTTACTCCATTTCTCTGTGAGTAAGTTCCTGCTTGGCACAGAGCTGGAATTAGTGTCCTTATGTCCCTTTTCCCACCAATTGCCTACGTTGAGGGCATGTTGGGACAGGGAAATGAAGTGCTAAGTTGGAGTGGATCCTGGCTCATCCTGGGTAGGGAATGGCTCCTTTACTGGAGTAACCTAAGTCTAGATCCAGAGTAAAGAGGAGTCAGGTATCTGTGCTCAGAGCTGGGACAGCACAAGACAGAAATTGTTTAAATGGCAGGTGTAAAAACAGCTCCTAGTGCATGTTTTCCTGTTCAGTGTCAGGAGGGGGAGGAGAACTGCGTGGCAGGACAAAGAAAGGGTGATGCTTTGCCTGCTGGCACTGGTCGTCCCTTCATTCTGCCCAGATGCTCATAAAACCTCAGCCTGGTGCACTGAGGCTGCCAGCTCTCAGCTTTCCTCCTCACTAATATTTCAGTGTTATCCCATGGCATTACCTCACTGCGTTTTTGTCTCTGGCCTGATACATTAAAGCCTTGTGCTCAACTTTGTTCAAAAAAGTCTGCTTTACTGTGTGAAAACAGTCTGTCAAGACAAAGTACCCATGTCAGCTCAGTAAAAAATACCTCTTTTAACTCAGAGATGGGTCTTCTAATGATTTAAACTCAAGAATTCAAAGTCATTCTTTGTTTCTCTAAAAATACAACAACAAAGAAATCTCAATCATGGTTTAAATAACCCTTTATTAAGTAGCTGAGAAACTGGCAAAATGCCAGATTTTATTATAGATCCTAAATAACTGTGGTCAGTTTGTGAGTAGATACGCTTTTTATCATCTCCCCTGAGCATTATTTGAGTTCACTGCCTTATTTGGATGTAGTTTATAAGCTATAATGCTATTTTAGCTTGAAAATAGGAAGAAGAAAAATGACCATAACAATCTGGATATGCATTTACCAGCTGTCCTGCAGATAAGATAGGTAATATTGGCAACTTTTGGCTTCTTGTGACCACATTTAAAGTAGAAGATATCTACTGTAAAATGCACATATCTCTGATGAAGTGTGGTTTTGAAGGAACAGAGAAGGTCAGATGTAATTTGATGTCATATTACACCATGTGTTGATTTAAGAAATCAGAGGTACAAATCACTTAATAAGATTACTGTAAGATGTACAGGAACAGGATATTTTCTATGAAAAGTCTGCAGGAAGTTTCAAAATACATTAACAAAGTAAACACTGATGTACGTGTAAAATACTTTTTGAAGACATTTTTTCTAAGTATTAGCTAATGTAAAGAAGCAGCCATTTGCACAGGAAAGCACCATTAAAATTGTTAGAGGTAGCAAAAAGATCTAGTTAGGAGAAACTTTAATTTCCTCTTTTTCTTTTTCTATTTCTTTTTCTTTTCTCCTTTTCTTTTTTTTTTTTTCTTTTTCAGTTAAATTGGAAGAACTAACTCCTTAACTCCAAAGCAAGTACCAACAAGTCCTCTAAATCCCAGTAAGTCCTGTAGATAGCTGGAACAGCAACTGCTTATCCAACTTCATCAAAGCTTGATGCTGAATAGGGTGTCATGTGCACAGCTGCCTGTGGAACCTGAGGGATGTGACAGCTGCCCTTCAAAACACATTTATTCTCAGTATTTTTGAAAGGGTTGGTGATGTATGAAGGATGTTTTACTCCTTATCCTGGTGGGTACGTGTCAGAAGATGTGAGCAGGGGTGGTGGTGGAGGAGCCAGGAGGAGCAGTGTGAGGTGTCTTGTGGAAATGGTTCTGACCTGTGCTGAAGGACAAGGTGTCTTGACTGTGTGGTTTTATTCATTCATGCTCTATGCATGCAGAGATATATTTTTATTCAGAATTAAACAGAATCCAGCCTTTCTGGAGACAAATAATAATTTCAATGCATCACAAAATATTACCCAGTCTCTGAGAAAAGTAACTTTTTTGTTAAAAGGTATCAAGATTGAATTTGAAGACATACACAGAGGGATAATATAATAATTTCCTTAATAATCTGTTGCATTTTTGTTTTTTAAAAAAAACTACTTTATCTTTTCAGCAGATTAGCTTTGCACCAGGCCTGGATCTTTTTATTCTGCAATGAGGAGCACTGTAGCACCAGGTGTTTCCTCTGCAGGAATACACTCATACATTTATGTGAAAACATGAAAGCTGGGTATTTGATCATGTCTTCTTCGGGGCATGCAGGCTGGGTTTGAGGTCTGAAGCAGTCGTAGGTGAAATCAACAGCATCTCACATGCTGGGTTAAGAGGTCATATATTTAAGAGGCCTTGAATTTAAAATATACTCTCAGAATTCTGAAAATGATCTGCATGGAGGACGAGACTGAACCCATGATCGATGCTGCAGCCTTTGCAAGAGCCAGAGGTGCTGAGGGAAGTGAGAGGAGATGAGCAAAAAGACACATTTCATAACCATAGTGTGAAGCTAATTTTTTATGAGTTCTCCATCCATCAGCATAACTTCAATGTCTTCTTCAAGAAAAAAACACAGCCCTTGATGTCTGACACAGCAGACTGGCATCCCTTAAAGCTTGCTTTCAGCACTGAGCTGTTTCTCCTCTAACAGTAGGAGGCAGGTGGGGTGTGTGAGATCCTACTTATTGCTTGGCTCATGGGAACGAAGCAAGTCCATACCCTGCTGACCAGGCAGTATTTTGTATCACCCTATAAAGCAGAAGTATGATTAAAAAAAAAAGAAAAAAGTACAATTTGGATAGGATTTAAAGTATACTTTTAAATGCAGTATTTGTCATGTATTTTGCCTTTTCTTTCTTGGCCAGTCAAAATGTGTGAAGAGCACCAGCAGTGAAACTGCATTTTGTGTACACCAGTGATGGAGGGGAACTAATCAAAGGAACATGTTTCTGGCAAAACAGACCTGCTTAGCTTAAACCTTAAATGAAAGTGGTTTCCTGATATTTAACATACTCTTTAGAGATGAGCAATCCTTGGGCTGTGAGCTGCTTCCATCACTACCTTTGAACAGAAGGACTAATTGCAGCACTTCATGTCTTTTGCATTGAGTCAAACCTGAAAAATTCTCACTCAGGATCCCTGAGCCACTGCAGAGAGCAGAGATGTCCCCAGTCCAACTCTTCTGTGCCATTGAGTTAAGCTTACAGAAGCATTTGAAACTCTGCTGTAGTGCCTGGCAATCCCAAGATTCACCTCGTAGCCACAGAAATTTTACCCTCATAGGTGCATATTTAAAAAAATTAGTTATTTCAAGGAAACTCTTCAGTCTCCTGGTGCTTAGTTTCTGGTCCTGAACTTTGTCTGTGTATCATACCATCAGCATAAGCTTAAGTATAGCAGCCAAAAAGCCAGAAAGGAAGGAGGTTTAAAGTTTCTCCCATCTGTACAGCACCAACAGGACATTTTAATGTATAGTAACACACCTGTATTTAAATTTTATACATACATACCTATGTATGAAGGTCCAGTGTTAAATTCTTAGACTACTTTGATGTGTATTTGTTGCAATGACAGACTGAATTGGGAACATTATTTTTCCCACTTTAAGTTGTTGCTATTGGCAGTGCTTAGTGACCAATCCTCAGAGAAGAGATCCTGTCTGGATATTGGGCCAGCTGCCCTGTGTGCACTCAGGTCATTTGTTACCCACATTTTCACAAGCCAGCCTGATTCCAGAGCTATTGCTAAGTTGCAAGGGAAGATTTCAGCCTGTAGACTTTGATCTATACCTATGCAGAGATAAACAAGTTAAGAGCATAAAAAAATTCCTATTCTTTATGTAATGGTCCCACATTTTTCTCCATTCTTTTCCTGAAAGGTTCACTGAGGAACGGGGAAATTATTGGGCTTGTGATATTTGCCGTGAAGGTGACTTGCACCTGTACATGAGCCTGAGACAACCTAGGCACTGATTATTCTGCTATAAAGCATGTCCATATGCATGCCCAGGTTTTTCAGATACACAGAATTTGCTCTGATGTGGCTGCTAGACATCTGGAAATCCTGGATACCTGACTAGACTTCAAATTCAACATGGCTAAAATAACCAGGGGAAAATGAATGTTTGTCTGAGAAACCTGGGTCTACAACATCTGCCTTAATATAGCTTTACCATAAGAAATCAAAGAGTAAACTAGAAATATGTAAACAGGAGTACAAAACCCCATGATTTTTCAATGTGTGAAAATTATTCTTCCCGCAAGAAGGTTTATCTTCCTCGGGAAACTGGCATAAACTCTATGTGACTCCCCAAGGGATCGACTGATAGCAGCAAATCCACCCAAAAGCAGTCACTTAAGGAGTTCCTAGACATTTTCCAGAGTCATTTGAGCTTCTGGGATTTTCATCTGAAATCCTGTTTCCAGACATCTGACTCCTGGATACTGTACAGCCCTTGAAAATGTTTATTTTGAACTCTGAGACCCTCTTTAGCAAGGCTACTGGAGGACTCCTGTACAACAACAGTAATCACCATTTCTCTCAGAGTGGAATCAAAGACTGCCCAATTAGTCTGGTGCAAGGCAGTGTTTGTGTATGAGTTATAACTAATGAGGAATTGAAAGAGAATTGTTCCATTCCCAGGTTAAGCGCTGCTGGCGAAATTAGCAAATGTGATTCCTTTTTTCCCCCAAGGCATGAAGCTGGAGAAAAAAGCAAGACGAGAAGGAAGCAGCTTCTGCATTTTTCTTCTAATCAGCCATGCGTATTAGCGTATAAGGCAAGACAGGAAGGTAATATGAGAATCAGGCAAGCAGCCAGATGACATTGTGTAAAGCATCTTTGTATAACTGCCAGCTAGTGTCTTATAATATTGAACACTGAAGTTTCTATTTAGCAGTGTTGATTGAATGGTGGGAAAAAAAAGTCCAGGCAAGGATAATGTCTGTAATCAGCACTGCACGATTGCTATTGTCTATGCTTGGTATACTTAATGGAGAAGCTAATTACCATGTGTTCATTTTTTATTACATTTACTATATTGCATAGAGAAATAATATGATATTTTTTTCCTCCATGGGTTTACCGAAAACAAACAACACAAACAAAACCGTGATGGATCCCCCTCTCCACCCCCAACCCTAATTAATTCTCATTAGGGCCATCGTTTTTATTTCCAAGAGGAAGTCAGAAGGCGAGGATAGCATGCCTGATGAGCTCCCTAACCTAGCCCTGTGTGTGCTTGGACTGGGCTGCTGATGGGTTTGAATGTGACAGGAAGGAAACTGCTCAAGCCCAATGCACAGTCGTTTCATTTAACTTCTCTGAGACACATTCATATACCTACAATTTCCCATGCAGCTTTACAAAAATAAAAGGGCGAAGTACTCCTGAAAAGTAGTGGAATGACAACTTCTTTCTGCGTGGTTGGAAAAGAGCAATCCTGTGGAGGCACACCCCAGGAATGACATGACAGCGCCCTAAAAATTTTTAACTCTGTCTTAGAGCAGTTAGGTGGGAGAACGTTGGTCCCTCTCTGATCCTCAGACCACCCTCTGTGCCCGTCTAGTGCAAGCAATCTGGCTGAGTTCTCCCACCTTTGGGCTGCTGTCATGGGGCATCAGCACAGGCAGAGGCCCCTGCAGGACACCAGCAGCAGCAATGACTCCTTTTAGGCCATGGCCTCACGGGCTGAGCCCACCCTTGGCTCAAAGCCTTCGACTCCTGGAGGGAAGGGGGCACCCCTCTTCAGCAGGTGTCCTGGACACCAGCCAAGGGACTCTTGGTAGGGCTCTTCTTTGTGTAAAATACTTGAACAGCCACCATGAGAGGCATTGGAACTTTGCTCTAAAGGTAAGTTGGGAGCTTGTCTACTGACTCCTTCTGCCCTACTCACCTTTCCAATGAATAATATTCCATGAAATGTGAGCATAGAGTGCCTTCTTTGAATTGCATCCATGTGAATTCATACCTCAGCTGAAGTCTGTGTCTGATTTCCAGTGAGAACTGTGCCCACAGGGGTCTGGTTTTTAAGTGTGTTTGGGAGCCACAAGATGGTGGTGGTGATACCAAGTAGGATGTTTCTGAAATGCCTTTGTCTCCCTAACTTGCACTAGAAAGCGGTTCTGTGTAACTCTGAGAAATGTCTGATTTGCATTGACTGTGCTTGGAGGGCTCGTAGAGGTGTTAGCATAACCTCTCCCAAGCTAGTGTGACACTACTGAGTCCCATGAGTTGCTGCATGGCCCCTGGGAGAGCTTAGGATCCTGCCCAGGTCCTGTTACTCTTCCTGGAGGGATCGAGTTCCACATTCATGCTGTATTTTGAGAATGCACAAGGTACAGTGTCCCAGGTACCTGAGCAGCAATTGTCAGACGCTGATCAGACCAGTATTAACACCAAAGCACAGCTAAAAAAATGTCATTTAAACTGAACTGAGGGCTGATTTTAACAAGCAGATTCCCAAAGTCTGGTCCTCCCACACTGAAGAAAATAGGAAGATGTTACAGTATTTATAGACTGGATTTCAGAAAGCAGAAACAGCTAATGCACTCTCTTTATTAAGCATGCTCCCTAGTGCCTGAAAATTGCTGTATATTTCAAGCCTTATTTAATTTTTAATACAGCCACCTGTTATGTAATCAGATATATTTTGAGGGAAACTTATTATTGCATCTTGCAGTCTGACTGGTTTCCCTGTAAGAGTTCATCAAGCTATTACATGTGGCTTTTATGGACAAGATCTCCTTTCCTTTTCTCCTGTCCAAACTGAAATTAGAATATCCTACTCAAAGTACATTAAGCATAAAGAAGCAGTGTTTGACAGAGTGGTGGGTAAGGAGACAGATTACTTCTCTACTACACAGAGAGGGAGTGTTTGCTATTTGCTAATGAAGATTTTGAGGTAAAAAATTGGCTTTTCCTCCATATAGTTCTCTAGTGCTGCTGCAGAGTTAGGCAAGGTAAGAAGGAAAGACCAGATGAAGATAAAGCATTTCAGTGCCTGTGAGACATGACTAGAAAATCTCTAAAGAGTTTGGTTGCTCCTAAGTTCATAAATCTTAAGACCATGAAACTAAGATGTGTAAGGCAGACCTGGCCAGGGATCCTACATTTCTCTTTTGCCCTCTTATGCTGTGGGAGATGGGATTTTGGAGGGATGGGTTTAAAGATAATCTTCATTGCAGGTGCAGTTCCATTTACATTTGTTATAAATAAGCTTCCCCATAAAAATGAAAATTAAGTCCTTGAAAGAAACTTACAGCAGGGTTCTGTCTCTGAATCAGAGCGTGGTGCTTAGCAGAGGGTAAACCTTACTGGAGGTCAACTTTACCCATCCAGAGAGGGGAGGAGCAGGAATCACAAGCTTCAAATGAGTGAGACAAACTTTTATGATTGCAGGGCATTTTCCCTGGGATAGTAGGTGCTGTAAGGGAGAAAACCCTCCTGCTTTTCCTTAGATTTTCATTGCACTTTTGCTCCTTTTCTAGGAACACATAAAGTTTTTTTCCTGAGGTCTCTCAGACGCATGATTTACAGGCTACTTACAAATCTTCTTGTGTAAACCCACTGCCTGGTAACCAAGTCAGTGTCTACAGAGAGGACTCACTCTGAGCTGTGGCCCTATTTTATATTCTTGTTGTAATCTTCTGCTTCCTAAATACTTTAGCTGAGAGGAAAAATCAATTGAGATGTCTTTTCTGCAGGTGGAATTTCAAGTTTTCAAGTAATGGACATTTTCGTGTGTTTTGGATTTTCGCTTTCACTCAGAAAGATTTCTTTCAAGAAAAAATCTAAACAGGGAAACAATCTCAGCACTATGTAGTTCTGCTACAGAACATCAGCAGCTTAATTGTGTGTTTGGACTACAGTGATAACAAAGGACACATTGAAGAAAACAGTAGCTAAAATTATAGAAGTACATGTGTTTGGGACTTTTATGAAGGAATAAGCTTTCAGATTGCTCCTATGATCACCTTTCCATGCCTACTGTCAGAAAGATGCTCTCAGCATTTCTTCTGAGCTCTTCTGCGAGGTGAAGGGGGAAAAAGAATAAAATGATTAAGCAAATATCCCATATGGCCTATTTAGGCATAGTAGTAGCCTGAACTACATTCACAGGACTGTTTTCTGTATTCAAAATATGTTTAGAATTGGTTCTCTTTACCTATATCACAGTAATGCAATGCATGAATACCAGTTCAGTACAGTATTTGATTTATATCTAGGGCTTTTCTTTCCTTACTAATTTTAGATAGTGTCTTCATCAAGATATTCAGTTTGATGTAGCCAAAACTTGTAGTACCACCCACAGATGCTGGTAAATGTTTTGCATTCAAAAGTAAATATGTCTTGCATGACTTTTTCTATCCTCTTCCCCTTTTTGATATTGTTCTATTATGTAACTTAATATATAAAAAATACTGAAATAGAAGAGGAAATTTAGTGTTTTAGAGTGATGTATATGGCAGGGAATCCAGAGGGCACAGATCCCAGTTCCAGTGTCCATTCAGCCCACCAGATTGGCAGTAGACTGAACCACTGTGGATAGACTAAGTGCTTAAATGAGTGATGTATTTACCTTGGTTTTTGTCATGCCCTTTACACACCATTAGTGACCCTTCACAGGTAGATTCTTAGATCATGGCACACTTTTCCTAAATCCCCTTTCACTAAGGGCTAAGCTTGGTGTGGTGTCTGGGATGGGCTGAGAGTGCACAAGCAAGCTGCACTGACACAATCACTTATTAAGGTGTGGTGGCATTTTGGACTGAAGATCACTCATCATCCCCTCTGGTATTGAAGCCCAGCACAGACAAACTCAGGAGGATTGCTTCTTTGTTACCACCGACAGGAAGACTCAGCATTTGCAAAGCATTTAAAGGATAACAGGCTCTGGTACAGAAAGACACAAAAAAGAAACCCCAACAACAAAACCTTCCGCAATAAGAAAAAAGAATCACTTCAATTGCAGGTGATCTGGCCATTTAAAATTTATGGCCCACCTACATTTGATTTTCCTCTTTCTAAGGTCTTGATAGTGTTGCAAGACATGTTTTTAATCAGATTTCAAAACAAATGCAGTTTATTATAGAGCTGGTATTTTGGAAAGGATTAGTTCTGCTCTGTCACTTCTGCCTCTATTAAATTTTATTCAGTCATCATGCAACCAAGAATAGTGTATCTTATGGATATATTTTAAGGCAGTAAAGTGGTGCACACTAGTGGTCCCATTAGTGGAAAGTGTTGAATCTAGTGCATTTCTAAACACTCTAATCTTTTTACCTCTATGTATAGAAGACATTAATGTGTTGTTTTAATTTGGGACTCAGATGCTCAAACAGCTCTCATCGAGAACAATTTCCAGGCCATGCAAGATAGAGGAGATAAAATCAAGCACTAAAAATAAATAATTCAAGACAAATTTTATTCATTATGCCATGTTTTCTGTGGGCAATGGTTTGTGTAATTTCTCCTACAGTGGCAAACTGAACAACATCTCCTTATGAAGGAGCTTAGCTTTTTGCTTCACACAAAATGTTTGATTTATGCACTTTAATCCTTTTATCAACTTAAGTTTAAATCTGTCTGGCCGTCTCTCCTTGTTTCTATCTCCTTAAAAAATGTGGAAGAAACCACTCCCTTCCATGGATACACAAATTCTCAAGCTTGCCTTAGGAAAGTAATGTTCCATTTCTTTGCTGTTCAAATGAATATATTTTGTTAACTCTGTTTACCTTTCTTGCAAGGAACTTGGAAAGACAGATTTGTTGTCAGTGTGAAATAGTGAGTTTCTTTGAAGTTGTAAACTTCTGGCCTAGTCTGACCTTCTTTTCACATGAAATTTACCTTGCATGGAACTTACATAACTTCCTTTGTGTAGGGAAATTGCATGTTTTAAAATACGCTGGCTAGCACATTTCTGACCTTTATAAGTTAATATTATTACTGATCACATTAAATCATAAATTAATACTCAGAATATAAAGTAACTGTCTTTTTAGAGCAGGGTTCAAAATAGCCCAAATTATTCTGAATATTCAGAGTTACTGATTTTACTCCACCTACTTGTGGCTTCCTTCTTGCATTCCTCAAGTATTTTTGTCAAGTAGACAATTTTCTGGCACCAAAGGCCATCTGGAGCTTGTCCAGATATGAAGAGGTTCTACGGGTAAGTCTTTGGCCTATAACATATTTCTTACCAGCTAAGTAGAAAAAAATAGACCCTCTGCAAAGATAGAACTGGAAATTTTAGGGTCAATATCAAGTTCAAGGCATATGAACTTGTTCAAGGCATAAGGATTGTCAGAGCCAGAGCAAAATGTGGTGCACGGGGCTGAGCACTGCTCAAGAAAGAAAATCAGAGAAACCAGAGTTAAGTGAGTGAACTGCAGAAAGCAGAAATTAACATTTCTTTTGGGCCTGTTGGTGGATGGTGGGACCTGAATTTCTGCCCAAGACTGTGTTGATGTCTAATATGGTCTGAGAAACACAGCATTGCAAGGACCTAAATATTAATTGAATAGACCAAAAAGAAGAAATCATGGCAAAGGTATGGGGCATATTCTCAATGAGATAAATAATAGGATAAAAGAGATTATATTTCTCTCTGTGGCCAATGCCACAGTAATGAATTTTCTGCAGAGTAAAAGGAAAGTGGGAATGTATAACTTCTACTCAACAAAGGCTTCTCAAAGACAATTCCATCCTCATTACAGTTTCAATAAAACAGTAACTTTCACTATTTGTCCAGACAGAGGAAAAAAAAGCACTTCTAAAGGCTCATCTGTATCAGGGAAAATGGTATCTAACCAGATCCTATAGTCACACTTAAGAAGAAATTAAATTATTTCAGCTGTAAGCCTTGCATCAGACTGGATAGATATAGTGGAAAGTTGGTCTCTTAACTGGAACTTATTCAGGGAAGAATTCTGACACCTGGGTCAAGATAGAAACAGTTTGTTACATCCATCTCCCCAAGAGTATCTTTCCCGAAGTTACTCTTCATCCTTGAGGAAATGTAAGATCATTGGATTTTTGTTATAAAGGTTGTAACACAAGAACAGCCTCAGGATACTTTCTTTGTCTTAATCTTTCACTCAACCTCTTTAACACAAGCCAATACCTTGAGCAGGACTGCTCCCTTGATACTCTGACAGTGTGAATGCTGTCCATACAGTGTTTCTTGGTGAACCAGTAGTCAGAGTGTAAATAAACCTAGGCAAGAGCTGTGTGGCCCTTAAGCAGAGCCCCAGTGATTTGGAGAGATGGGAAGAAAAGAAGTCTGTAGTTCAACAAAGGCAAATGCATGTTCCTGCACCAAGGGAGGAATAACCCCAGGCACCAGCTCAGGCTGGGAAGCCCAGCTCTGTGGGGGGAAAAAGACCTGGGGGTCCTGGTGGACAACAAGTTCCCCATGAGCCAGCAGTGCCCTCGTGGCCAAGAGGGCCAATGGTACCCTGGGGTGCAAATGGAGAGCACCGCCAGCAGCTCAAAGGACAGGATCCTGCCCCTCTACTCAGCTCTACTGAGGCCACATTGGAGAGCTGTGTCCAGTCCTGGGCTCCTCAGCACCAGAGAGACACAGAGTTCGTGGAGCATGCCCAGCAGTGGGCAATGAAGATGATGAAGGGACTGGAGCATCTCTGAGGGACAGGCTGAGGGAGCTGGGCCCTTGAGCCTCAGGAAGAGAAATCTGGGAGGGGGCCTCACAAATGTCTCTCAGTACCTGAAGGGAGGGTGCCAGAAGGATGGAGCCAGGGCTGCCAAGCAATAGGAAAAGGGCAGAGAGTGATTTGCAGAGAGTTCCACCTGAATATGCGAAAGAACTTTATTGTGCAGGTGACCTTGCACTGGAAAGAGAGGCTGTGGAGTCTCCCTCACTGGAGATATTCAAGAACCATCTGGATGCTGCTCTGTGCCTTGTGCTCTAGGATGGGCCTGCTTGAGCAGGGAAGTTGGACCATTTGTGGTCCTTTAAACCTTATTCATTCTGCGATTTTGTGAAGAAAAATTCACTTTCCTCTTCCAGCATAGAAAAATGATGGATATGTAACACTTTGCTCATGAAACCTTCTCTTGAAAGACTAGAAAAGATTTGTCAAATTCCATTGGCTTTTAGATGTCTTGTCTTTTATTGACCATCTTTTCTCACTTGTCACTTTCTGTTATATCTGACCCTTAAAGACATGGATGTTCACCTTGGTGATGATGATTGTGTCCTGAGAGCTACCAATATTGACTTTACAAGATACATGTTTACCATGGGATGGGATCTGCTGCTCAAATGACCAAAAGTCCATCATCCTTGTCTTTTCTTAAACAAGTCAAAGAATGGTAATAGAAAGAGCTTTTCCTAAAATCCTACAACTCTGAATTTCTCCCATGGCATTTTGAGAATTACTGTAATTTTCACAAAGACTGTAAGCATAACTAAGACATAATTGGGGTTTCCCAACAGACAAAAATAGGCCTGCTGGGGTGCAAGTAAAGATTTTGTTTTATTCTAGGATTAAGCTGAAAGACATTTCTTAAGGCAGAGACCGGGAAAACAGTGTGGGAAAGCAGCAGTTGCATACAAGACGTCGTAATTATAGGGCTGGTACTGTAAGTTTGCCATACAAAAGACAAAGGAGAAATATATTGTCTTCCATTTGTCTTCAGAAATTGTTGCCTAGAATAATGTGCCCATTAAAAAACACAGTTGAAGAGAGCCTCCCCCCCCCAAAAATAAAAAACACAGTAAAAATATCAGATAATCAATCAACCTGGCCTGTGAATGCATTAAAAGAATATACTTTCATACAGGTAGGAGAGAGCAGGATAAACGTGAGACAAGGTAGCAATATTTGAATAACTGAAAAAGTTATTACAAAGAAAAAACAAATTGACTAAATTGGCAGCAAAGAAGATTGAAGTTGAATGTTTGAAATAAAACCTAAGAGGCTGATAAGAGAATCCTGTTCCAGGCCATACACACTTAGTCTGGTCAAAGCGTGAGCTTAAGCCTGCTCCTGAGGAAGGAGTAGGTGGCCACTTGTGGTCCCTTCTTCCTGGCAGGTTTATAACTCAAAGTGGCAGCTGGAGAACTGAATTAACGGGCACCTGCCAAAATCATCTCCAGGAAGTGCTTTTCTTATCAATCATCTCGAAATATTGCTGCTGTTGTATCACACTGATGTGGCGTTTGCTTTCTGTCACTGACTCAAACTCCATGATTGCTCCTAGAAAAGTGCTGGAGAACAATTTTGTTATGATTCCAGAAATTCAAATGAAGATCTTAAGTTCCATAAATGGTTGTAACTTGTTTTAATCTAGCTTTTGAACCAGCTGAGATATGCCTCTTGTAGAAGTTACTCCTGGTACTTGTCAGAAGAGGAAACACAAGATGAACAAGACTGGTGGGCATTCAAAAGAAAAAACAAAGCAATTGATAAGCCACAGCTTATCAGGAGGCAGTGTCACAGACCCAAACAGGGCTGTCTAGTATGTAGTCTGGCAGGTATGGGCTTCTGATGAGAAATTTGTAGTGTAACAAGAAAAATGGAGTCTCCTGGTTTGCATCCAGATCCAACATTTGGGTAACAGCAATGACCATAATATTAAGCCATAGTTGATTACAGTGATGCACTTATACCAACTGATCTTTTTTTTGTCAACATCTCCCATTGCAAATCTCCATAGAGCTTTATAAAGAAAATAGCGTTTTGTAAACTTTCTAAGCTGGTATACCTTTTGCAGACAGCTCTGTATGCTCACACACCTCTCTGTTACCATTGCTTGCAGTGTTCAGCAAGGTATTTAAGAAGAGATAAGGTTTTATTAGGCCAACCTTTACAATTTGTAGAAACTGTTCTCATAGACAGGCTGACAAGCCCTCAGCTGGTTCTGAGGAATAAAGACTTCTTCCTTCAGATATGAAGTCTTTTACAAAAATTCAGAAGTATCTTTAGGCCTATTTGTCACCATTTTGCAAGATAATATCAAGGCAATATTTTAAAGGCATTATTTTTTTTCCCCAGGTAGTGGTTTTCTTTATCCAGAGTTTATTCAGACTGATAGTGTATGCTTGACCTTTGGTTTGGGAAGAGAGAAAATAGGCCAAATACTTCCCATCTCTATTTGCTTCTCCATTAGTGTTTCCTTTCTAAATCACTCGCACATCTAGTGCTGCCCTAACTGCTGAGAAAAGACAGGCTGGAGAAATCAGTGGGTGATCAGGGAAGCACTTAAAGGTGATGGGATGCTGCTTCAAAAAGCACTTGCATAAATAAATCTGCATCACAGGGCAGAAGGGAAATGAAGCTCAAAATCTGGCTGTCTGCCTGTCCTCCTCGGGCCTATGGTAGCATTACTGCTAAGTGGGAACAGGCAAAAGTGATTTTGCTTTTCTCCCTTCCCTTTGAACATGCCATGGGGAACCAATGAGTCCTGGCAAACACTGGCAGCAAGAGACATTGCCCAAGAAATCTCAAATATTGAAAGAACAAACTAAAACTTAGCAAGCCCTTAAGTCTTGCAGGTGTCAGATGATCGCTGACCTCCCAGATTTTCTTCCATCAATGTCAGGTAGCAGAGCTGATGTAAGCATGCCATTGATTAGACTTGGCATTGATATCATGAACACCATCACAGAGCAGGATTTCAGTTGTCTTGAGTTCCTAAAATATTTCCTTCAGGCTGTACATGATTCTGCATTTAAAGAAGAAAAAGAGAAGGCTTTTTTTTTTTTTTTTTCCCTGAGCTTTGCAGTAAGGTAAAGTCACTTCATTTAGTTTCTCTCCCATGGTTCCCTTCTGGATGGCTTTTAAAACATACTTTCTAAAGCACTGAGGTTTAATGATCTGACAGTGCTCCCACTGAAGTCACTGTTGAAATTGCCCTTGACTTCAGGTCCTAAACAAGCTAATGAATAGGCTGAAAAATAAGTACAAGATATGTGAAATTGAAACTATAACCAACAGGGACTTCAGTTTCAGTTCTAGTAGAACAAGTTTCAAAATAAAACCAGAAATTACAATACCCATTTCCTAGATGACGGCCTGGATGCTCAGATTCCTGGTCATTTTGATACCAGCATTGCGACCACTTATTTACTCTCTGCCAGTCAAGCAAATACAGAAGAAAATGTCTTGATTTAAGTTCAGGAGAGAATGAGACATTTCTGTAATTAAAAAAAAAATAAAAAAAAATGCAGTGCTGAGCAAACCGTTTCCTCCAGATCCCTTTTTGTTTTGGTCTGCTTTTGTTTACACGTGTCCTGGCAGAGGTAAGCACGATGTTGAGGCACAGAAAACATGTCAAAATAACAAACTACTGTTTTGATCAAAACAACATATCATTGTGCAGCACTCTTCAAAGGACAGGTTTCCTTCTTTGTAGTCTTCATGTCATTCACTGGCACAATATTGATAACAATAAATGCAAAATATGTTAAAAGAGAGAAAGTGGAATAAAAATCCCCAAACTTTCTAAAAGCTCAGAGTTGCTAATTTTCAAAATAAATGGGGTATCACCCTTGAAGTATAGATGAAACATCTTACAGGCAGACTTATTACTACCTTGTTTTCCAGTCGATGTTAAAACATCTTGATTAGAGACCTCTCTTTCAGGCAGTTTTCTAATTTACTGATTCTCATGGTCAGTTGTGTGGCCAGCTTTTATAGCTGTGATGAGACACCTACCTGCATTTTTCAAATTAATTTTCGCTAATTACTCACAAGTAGACATCAAGTTGGGGTGCTTATGGATGATAACATGGGCATTTAGAGATACAAGAAACAAGTAATTACCTTTTAGTAAGATTAGTATGTATCAAATGGATGTTAGATTCAGTACTGTTGCTCCCTTTGGCTACTTGTGTCTGTGGCTACTTGTGTCTATCAGTCTAAGAAGATACATATTCTTCATGGAAAATTTCATCTATCTGCAGTGAACCAAGAAAGAAGAAGACACGGGAAGGAGAAGCCCAAAAACCTGCTAGAGTATGGTACTAAACAAGAGAAGTTAAGTGTGCTGGATGTTTTGTTTTTTTTCTTTTTAAATACATTCAAGGAACTAGAAAAAGTCAATAATGAATAAGCTGAATAAATAGTTGCATGCAGAATTCATGCCATTGCCTCATTAAGGCATCTGTTGATATTTACCACCTCACAATGGCAGAGTTAATGCAAACTGTGTAATTTCTTTCCATATTACCCTTCCAAATAATAGACATTACTCTTAATGGGAATATCACAGAAATGAAAAGCCAATAGTCAGTGAAAATTTCACAGTGTTATGGTGTTAAAACAGTGTCAGCACCAATTTGAAAGTGTTTCCATTTAAAACTTAATGAATATGGTCAGACACTGGAAAGCAGCATAAATGCTGTGTTGGTCAAGAAATGTCCAGTTTTTTTAATTGGCCCGATTTAAGTTCTGTCCAATTCAATGGGACTCCTTCCAGTCACTTCACTGGATGGTACCTCTGGTCCTCAATGCTTCAGTGTTATGTGCCTAGGAAATATATTAGATTAGTGGTAAAAGTTGTCTGTATCCAAGGGGTCATTTACTTCTCTCTCATGTAAAGAGAGTGATTTTCTGAACATGAATAGTCTGAGTTTGTGAATATTAAAAGTTACTGTTACAGACTCCATAATTTATCACTCAAATTGCACCTTCAGCTATATTGGGTATGCTCAAGGATCCTCAAAGACTGTGTGATTAAGTACTCAGTAAGTTAACTAAGAGCCTGGCTTCTCATTTCCTCACATCTGGAAGGATCATTTACATTTGTCAGATTTATTACTTATTTCTAGAATATTTGCAAGGTCATAGCATCTAGGAATCTGAAGGTAAATACCTGGACCTAAATTTCTTAATGGTTCATAGGCTCAGGATAAAAAAAGCCATGCCTACCTCAAGCAACTTATAGTCTGTGGAAAAGTGGGGAGTTGCAGGAGGTTCAGAAGTGTGCTGCTGGCTGGTACAACAGGCAGTAGCCTCAGCACTTCAGCAACAGAGGCAATTGCCAAACCTCTGGTTTGTTTTAATGTTACTGACATCATGGCAAAGGTGCTTTTCCAGGAGGGAGATCAGTGAAGGAGCTTTAGGGATGTGTTCAGGGTGCACCTCCTGTGCCTGGGAATGACAGCTCCAGTTTGAAAGTCTCCCAAGAGATGGATTGCAGGCTGGCAGCTGGGGTGATCAGAGTGGGGAACAAGCCTTCCAGCAGCCAGTGAGCAATGATAGATTGAATTGTTTTCAAACCATTTGAGACCCTCAGGTGAAAGTCACTGTATGATTACAAATAATCCTGAAAAGGCAAATGCTGAATATACAGCTGGCAATGGTACCTCTGGATGAGGCAGGGATGTGACATGGCTTCCACTGATGAAAGTCTGGTCAGCTTGTTTGTCCTGTGCAAATATTTCCTTTCCTGTCCCACTTTCTCTTGTCTTTAGTAATTAGAAAATGAAATCAATTTAATACAGTGAGTGTTTTATTTTTTAAGAAAATAGATTTTTTTTTTGAATATCAATGAGAGTTATTACAGTATTTATTTGAATCTGTCTTGATTTTATTTTTCTGATGTTTATGGGATTGTTAAAATATAGTCTAGTGGGAATGTGAAGTGAAATCAATAATGTATCTTGAATTTAAATGTATCTCTTTTTTTAACAGAAATTTTTATTAGTGACCATAGGGAAAAGGCAGCTCAGAAGTCACAATATAAGTAATATTCTGCAAAAAAGCACAAATTATGTATTTCAGAAATTCCTGTGCACATCTTGCCAATTTTGATCTCTGTAATCTTCAGGAAGCCAGATTTTATATAACTGTACACCATATATATTCTTAGTACCAAATTTTTCTATATGACTCCACTCCCAATCCCAGTGAACTCTGCACTATTCCTTCTCCATATCTTCTCTGTACCTTCAGCTGTACCTAAAAAAAATTGCTCTGAGCTGTATGGGAAATGAACCTCACTCATGGTTATTCACTCTGTAAATACACCATTAACTCCAAGGCAAGGGTTCAACATAGATATATGTAGTAATTTTTATGCTTTTGGCATTATAATTCATGTGCCTGCTATGTAAGCAAATGTGCAGAAAAATGCATGGACATATTTGTGGAAATCTCTGACCTTCTAAAATGAATGGGAATCTTACTAAAGATTCAAGTAGAAACAGGTCTCTCATTATTCCTTAAGCTGATTACCACCAGTCATATTGGTGACAGTTTGCCACCCTCCTAGTTTCCCTGGAAAAGCAGAATTGATAGATAGCTCTTCCATTACCAACAACATCACAATTCTGGTATGACTTTAAATGTGTTTAGCCTTCATTTCCTTCTCCTGGTATGATCCTGGGTGCAAGATAAAAGTAATTAAGTGTTTAATGAGCTTGAGAGAATGATGCAGAGAGGGTCTAATCCTGATAGAAAATATATACCTGTAATTTGCTAATGGCTAAGTGGAAATTGTGGCTGCTTGATCTCTTACACGGCCTCCACTTGGTGCTGGCCCCTTGAAAGCACTAGCTTGGCAGGGCTGAGAGAGCAAGCAGTTTGTGTAAACCATTACCTATGCAAACTCGTCATTTTGGCTGGCAATAAAGAGACAGTGGGAAGAAAATAATTAGACTAACCATGCTGAGTGTCCTTATCAAAGGACAAAAGAATAAAACCTAGAAATATGAGTGGTTTTTTTTTTGTTTTGTTTTAGTTGTAATCTTCAGACTAATAGAAAAAGAGGCAATGAAAAAACAAAGATTTATGTCAGACTGGAAGTCCTCATTATCAACCTGCTACCTTGCAATGGAAAAAAGAATTCCTGCAACTCGATTCTTCACAAGTAAACTCTGATTGCTAATTATTTGCTAAATTTCCTGCTGATGTTCCCTGAGTGTAGGCAGGCTTGATGAAAGTTTCTGATGCTTGTCTTGTCAGCAGGAGAGAAGAAGAAGTGGGCCAGATTAGTTCAGAAAGGACCCTCACTGCTCATCACTTACATTTTCACTGAACATGCATCGATACTTGTCTGCCACCAGTTCACAGCATCCCCTCCACATTCCTTCATCACAGACATTTGAAGTACAGCTGCTCAGGTTCTCTAAAAATGTGCGACAATAAAAAACTCTGAGAAAACCAAAAAGATATCATGTCACTCATCTTCTATAGTCTCAAGAATAGAGGAAAACTCACACATTAGAAAATTACTGTACCAGGTACAGTCGCTTTTACCTATCACCTCTCCTCACACTCATCAGCCAAACTAAAAGTAATAAATTATCACTGTCCAGTGTTATTTGATCTTTGGTATTCAGATGTTTCCCAGCACATGGCTAACTGGAGAGCTGCTAGGACAGTATTTCCAGTACTTCTGTAACAGTATGATGCTTCTATACAGAGAGAGGCCTGTAGTATCAGATAGAGGTCAGTTTTTCAATGACATTGAATGATAACTGCAAAATAGCATAGGAGGATAATTGCAGATCAGGAAAATTGCAAAGGAGGAGCAGGGACAGGAATCTGGGTTCTCTGTGCCACAGGGCGGCCTCTGTACAATCTAAGTACATTTATAATCACACATATTCTCCTTTCCCTTCCTGGCAAATATTATTCCATGCAATGTGGAAGAACTTTCATGGGAGGAAATTAGAGGATGTTTCTTGTCCTCCTCTCATTTTATGCCAACTACCATAATTAGGTAGTGGTCTTACAGCTATCCTTTTCTTGGGAAAAAGAAGAATCAGTATTTTGGGGGTTGTGTGAGTCATCAGCTAGGCAGATTTAACACCCATAAATCCATGGGCTCTGATGGAATGTATACCCATGACTGCTGAGGGAGTTGGCAGATGTGGTTGTTCTGCTGCTCTCCACAATCTTTGAAAAATGATGGAGAATGGGAAAAGTCCCTAATGACTGGAGGAATACCAGTGTTACTTCTATCTTCCAAAAGGGCAAGGAGAGCCCAGGAAACTATCAGCTAGTCAGCCTTACCTCCATCCCTGCAATGATTATGGAAAAGGTCATTCTAGAGGTCGCCACCAGGAATATAAAAGAAAAGAAGGTCAACAAGAATACTCAACGTGGATTCATCAAGAGGAAATCAAGCTTAACCAATCTGACAGCCTTCTTTGATGACATGGCAGGATGGATCAATGAGGGGAGAGCAGTGGGTGTTGTTTGTCTTGACTTCACAAGGGTTTTGCACTGTCTCCCATGACATCCTTGCTCATCAGCTCAGGAGATGTGGGTGAGGTGAATGGACAGGGAGGTGGATCAAGAGCTGAAAGGCAGAGCTCAGAGGGTTGTGCTCAGCAGAGTAGAAGGCCTGGTGTCTCTGACATTCTCTGGGTCCAGCTTTACTGTGTTTATCAATGACCTGGACAGTGGGATAGAATTTACCCTCAGCAAGTTTTCTGGTGGTACAAAACTGAGGGAGTGGCTGATACACGTGAAGGTTGTGCTGCTGTTCAGTGAGACCTTGGTAGGCTGGAGAGTTGGGCAGAGATAAACTGAGGTTCAACAAGGGCAGGAATAGGGTCCTGTACCGGGGGAGGAATAACCCCAAGTCCCAGCACAGGCTGGGGACTGACCTACTAAAGAGTAGTTCTGAATAAAACCCACAATCTTTCCAATCCAAATAACATTGCATCTTCACTGTATCTGAGAAACACAGGTACATAGTTATACTATCCAGGTACGTTTGAAGAGCAAATAGAAGATATCTGAAAGAGAGTTTAGCATCTGATCTAAGGACAGATTTTTATCATTTTTAAACAGACAAACTGATTACTTGCAAGGAGCTTGTTATATGAAAACTTCAAAAAATTCTATACTACCCTAGTAGTTTTTTATGCCAATAAGATCAGTTGAGATAAATAAAACTAGCAACAAAAATTTTTTTATAGCATTCAGGAAGTGTTGATTTACTGAGAAGTGATGATACAGTGAATTAATGACTTCATTTATTATATTTTTTTCCTTATGACTTTGCATTAGAGGGCCTAGCTCTATAGACACAATTTTATTCAGATCACATAATGTTCAGTGCATTAGGTTTTAATGGGCCTACTTCAAATGCGATTAAAGAAGTCATATTTTTTAAAAAAAGTATGCTGGAATGATTAAAAATACCTAACTTATTTTTATTTTCCTTAGCTTTTATGTCTAGAATTTCTTCTGCCATGAGAATTGGAAGAATGACTTTTTTCTCCTAGTTAATATAATTTTTGAGGCTTTAGAATACTGTGCTATCTTTAAAAGAAACATATCATGTATTCTGACCCTTCTGAATATTTGGAATTCTGTCCCCTATAGTGCCATTACTGATTTTCTGGGTTATTAGATTATTTCCAGGTATCATACCATGAATTAAAAATGTGTGTAACCCTGTTCAGTATATAAATTTAGTGACACTAGAGGAGTGCAGATAAACAAATGAAAACTTGTGACTATCTCATGATGACTTGCTCATGGGTTATGTTGAACTGCAACTTCTTGGCAAGCTCCTATTCCTCTTTCTGCATGCACCTCATTTATATCTGCTCTGGAGGCCACATTTGAAATTAACATAGTTTTAACAGAATCAGAAGGTTTCATGGATGGTTTCCAAAGTTTAGCTCTGCATGAGACAAGTGGTGCTTAAATTTATCATTAAAGAACTTTCCTCTGGATAGATTTCCTTGAAAACTAGAAGCTAGAAGGTGCTGCAACTTTGAGGAGAGAAAAAAAGAATGAGATATTTCAGAAATTTACTTACAGATGGAGGCTTCCTCTGTCATGTGACTGAAATCCAAGCACTAAAAATCAGACATAATTTTTGCCTTAAAGCTGCATTCTGCAACAAAAGCACATCTGACAGAAGTCATGGGTAAAGAAAGAGCATTATTTTGATGCCACCTTGTATCAGCTATTGCATTCTTGAATTCACAATTGCAAATCTAGGTAAAATATCCTAGATTAGCAGCCAGGTTTAAAAGTTCCTGGGCCATTACTGAAATGCCTCTAGAGCCACTGCTTGAAAGAGCCTGGTTTAGTGCATCTGCATTCAAAGTCTTGCAGCATGGTGCCTGGGGTAATCATGCATGCCTGAGACACTGCCCATTGTTTTTCAGATTCTCAGAATTCATTTGTTCTTAAAATCAAGAAAAACAATAAAAATCTATATATTCTCATACAAAATGAATCACACTCTTTTGTGCTCTGTTGTTCATTCCTGTAGAGAAAATATTTTTTTTCTGTTGCACCAAAACCAAAATATTTGTGTGCCCATGTGTATGTCCCTCCACCCTGTCCGTAAGGTACTAAAGAGAGATTAAGTATTTAACTCACTTTTCCACCCATCTCTTTGGGGTGCAGCATGGCCCTGTAAGCCCCCTAGTTCTCTGTCAGTGTCCTCAGTCTGTTTTGGGCTACCCTTAGGAGCACCTGGGGGGACCATGCTCCAGCCTTCTGACCATAAGATGTGATACTCCTCATCACACAATCTGTGTAGATCTCCCATCCAAGTGGGTGGCTGAACCTCTCCTGAATTTGTGGGGTGTGTTTCTGTCAGGGTATGTTTTGGTCTCACCTACCATATAAAGATTTTATAGTCAATCCTGCAAAGAAATTGGAAGGAAGTTAATTCTTCTGCTACTACCAGACCCTTTTAGTTTATTTCCTTTGCTGCCCTGGAGGAGGTTTTGTTCCAAGCTAAGAAAGACCTCAGAGCCCATTATTTTTCCCCTACATTTTTCTTCAGGGTTGATCAAAAGTTTAGCACTTAAGATGAGGAAAGCCACAGGGCTCTTGGCAGAACTGGCCCACTGCACAACAGCAAAGTGAGAGGCACGAGTTTGCTTGGTTCATTGCATACCAAGTCATGCCACATCACAACTAGAAAACTATTACTACATCTGAGAGGAGAAAGAAATTACTTCTTAATTTGAAAATGACTTTTCTGTGTTAGGGATTTGACAGGGAGGATAAAGGACTAGAGGAGATAAAGTGTCACTCTGCTGAAAAAAATCATTTTGCAAACATGAAATATTGATCTGGCATGTATTGTGTGAATGCTTGCAGTAAGTGTATATTGAGTTCCAAATGTTGCACATTCAGAAAAGCCAAGTTAGAAAAATCACTCACAGGGATATATACACAGAAGTCCACAATCTGAGCTGTCTGGAAAAGCATAAAATGTTTATCTGGACAAGAAGAAAATTCTCATCCATATTGCTGAATAAGGTTTTTGTGGCCATAAGTTTTGTATGAGGAGGATTTAATGCTATCTAAAGTATCTATAATCTGCATTTTTATGGTTAATTAATACAGCTGATTTGAAAAGTGCTTTCATTAGAATTTGTCTTTTGATTTTTTTCTCTTTACTTTTTGCTTGATTTCAATAGAAATTTCTTTTGTAGCCCTGAAAATGGGAGCATTTATACACGCATGTTTTTATAGCTCCATAATTTAAAGTGCTGTCTCTAATTGGTTTTGTTCTCTGGCCCCTTTGCAACATCTTTAAGACTTCCCTATGCACCCAGACTTACATGAAATAGTCATTGTCTAAATATACAGCAGATTCAGAAGAACTTTATTACAGATGTGCCATTAAGAGCACATTGATTTTCATTTAAGAGGATTAATTCTTTGCTTTTTATAAATAATGTGGTGCAACCTGCTCAAATTTTCAGTTCTACCTGTACCTCTCACCATTATAAAACAGAAAGAGTTAAGATCTCTGTTTTTTGAGGCTCAAGTGTTTTTGCTTTCATGCTTTTCTTTCTGATCATGAGGGTTAGAAAAATATTTCCACAGATACAAACACTTCATATTCTGAAGGAATAAAATCACTCAAGAACTGAAAATTTGAGAAAATAAGTGCTGCAAAACTTATGAAGAAGCACAAAGAAATGGCGATGTGCAGTAGAATACAACGCATATGTGTTCTGGTTTGAGAAGCAAAACCAGTGAGACACCCCAAGTCAGAAATACAATTTATTAGAAAAAGGGAAAATAAAACAAAAAGGAAACAAAATACATGCAATAAGAAAAAAGGAAACCGCTGACAGAGTCAGAATTCAACCTGACACCCTGTTGGCAGCAGTCTACTTGCAATGATGGCTGCAGTCCTCCTGGAGCAGCAGCTGTGGCTCTGTTGGAGCAGTGGTCCTGAAGAAAAGGTGCAACCCTCTGCTGAATGTCCAGTGGTGATGGATGGGCCTGTTCTTCCTCTGGGAGTCCAGTGGAAAAGGCTGCCTTGGTGTTCCAAGTCTCAGGTTTTTATCCAGGTAGAGGGGCTCGGTTCCCCCCCTGGCTGGAGCATTTCCCAATGGGATGATGGAAGTTTATCAGTGGACTCCATGGCCCATTAGCAGAAGACCTCTCCCTGGAGGGAGGATGGGCCATGGAGGAGATAAGGAAACTGCTCTTGATGGTTTCTTATCAGCTGGCTTATCAACAGAAGATAACATCACTACCCCCCATCCCAGTTCCAATGGATGGTAATAGAATAACACACCCCTGATTATATTTTACATTGCAACCCACGACAATTTGTTTGGGTAGATCTTCTAATTCATTGAACAATAAAGATTTTCTAGCAGATCACATTAATTTTTCATGCTGTGGGTACAGTTTTGTCACCATTGTACAAACACTGATGTATGTTAGTAAGTCAGTTATGTACTTTTTATATGCAAATAATGTAAGTATTAACAGTGAAGTCACAATAACATCAGAATTAATACATTATAAAAATTTTGAAGATGTCCTTATTAACTTCTTTAAAAACTTTACTGTTTTTTATAGGTAGATACAAAGATGGGATGATGGTTATGTAGCAATTTAGATAGCTTTAAAATGAGAACACTCTATGTTTTTAAAAAAAAATCAAAGCTATAACAATGATAGTCAAACTAAGAGAATGTTCTGCTCATGGCTGGGGAGAAGGAGGTTGGTAAAGAATGGAATCCCTGTTGTCAGTGCTTCTCATCTCTAAATAAGAATTATTCTTTCCCCAAAGTGTTGTGATTACAAAACAAATCTCAGCATCATCCATTTAAAAGATGCAATAAAACAGTTTGCCAGAGAATTATTAAACTTTTCATTCATAAAAAAAAGAATGATTGCAGAAGTACTGAAGATGATAGCAGCCCCCATTCATGGTGGTGAAGAGGTGAGGGTCACTGGGTTTGTGATGGTTCAAGGAAAATTTCCCTCAAGGTTGCAGAGTATTTCTTCACATAAGCTGCCAGAATGCAAAGTCTGTAGGAGCATGGATAATCTTTGGAAAGAGAAAACTACCATCTCTCATCCTATTCTGCTGGGGAGTGAGGCCACGTGGACAGTGTGGTGCATGATGACCCCCGTACCCTTGTTCTTGTTGCTGACACAGAGATGGAAGAAATTGCACATCCCTCTGCCAGTTATCACTGCTGATGCACATCCATGAGCCAGGAGCTTCAGGCAGCAATTTCCATCCTGGAGACAGAGTCTTTGTGCTGCTTTCTTGCAGGTGGCACAGCTCCTATCCAGGCACAAAAAGAATGCTTCATGCTCACTCCCCTGGGAAGACCAGGTGGAATGTGACCCTAAGATACTTCCTCCCCCCTGTTTTACAATTACAGTGAAGATCTGGAGTGAAGAGGCAGCAGTCAAATTATTAATTAGCACTTTGATGACTACATCTGCATTTTTAAGATTTCATTTTGATTTGCATGGGCCTGCAGAGTCAGCTGTTAATTTGTAATTCAGCTGAGTTAAGTGTTTATTTGTTGTTTTTTAGAAGAGGGAGAGAAAAGATCTAAAAGAATTGGATCTTTGTCATTAGACTGAGGAAAAAAATGCGGGCCTAAAGGCATCATTTACTAGTGAAGTGTTTGGGCCAGCAATACCAAAAGAAAGGAAAAATCTTTTACAAGTAGGTGAGGAGTATACGAATGTTCCCCAGAAGTGACAAACAGACGAATGATGCACACTGACATTTCACACAGTCACTTTAGGCAGGAAATATGGCCTGAAGTGCATCTCTTGCTGGGATTGGCTATCACTAAACAGAGTGGGGCACTTCTTCCTAACTAATGTATGATAGAATCTCATCATAGGATGAGAAAATGGCATTTATGATTGAAAATACTGTACATATAGTGGATGTTTACATAGTTGCAATATGTATGGAGCTTTAAGTATACTCCTATACCTTCTCTTTCCAAGGTACTTGGATTCCAGATTGCCTCCCTGCACTGTTGATCCTTCTGGATGAATTCAGATGTTGCCTGGAAGTGCAGTTCTGAAGGCAAGCTCCTTTGACCAATGCTGTTTAACCAGTGATAGTGCACCCTGCCCATTGCTATCTCAGAATAGATGTTTACAAGCATCCTTTGAACTAATGGACCCTTCCTGTAGTCAGCTGAAACAAAATCAGAAGTGAGGACTGGAAGAACCGGTCAATTGAAAGCCAAAGCAGATTTTCCATTTGCATTTGGAAATGTGAAAGTCCTTCTGCATTGTCTAAAATATTTATTTATTTACTATTAATATTTACTATTGCAATACACATCACATGGGCGGTTATAATTTTTCCCTCATATTAACAGGACAGCAAAACTGGGAAGATCCATGGTCAGGATCTGGGAAACTGCCATTAATTTCTGGATTCTTTGATGACATTTATAATTGCTACTCTCAAATTTGATCTAAAATCTAGGGGAATGGCAAACTCCAACCTCTGAGTGATATTTAAAATAGTTAAATTAAATTATTCTTTGGATAAAACTAAAAAAAGAGAAACTTTTCCCAGGAATCTGCCCATGTCTTTATTGCATTAGGAATTAAATCCTTTCACCAAACATCTTGTCAAGGAGATCCAGAGAGTATTGCTGAAATAAACCAAAAATAAATCATAGAATCATTTATGTTGGAAAAGACCTTTAAGGTTATCAGGTCCAACTATAAACATAAAATTGACAAGTCCAGCATTAAACCATGTCCTTGAGTGCCCCATCTACACCACGTACATGTTCTTTAAATACCTTCAAGGATGACAACTCCCCATGGCAGCCTGTTCCAAAGCTTGACAAGGATTTTTAAAAACATTTTTGCTCATATCCAATCTGAATCTCTCCTGGCACAACTTGAGGCCATTTCTTCTCATCCTACTGCTTGTTGTTTGGGAGGAGAGACTGGCCCTTACCTGCCTACAACCTCCTTTCAGAGAGTTGTAGAGAACAGTAAGATCTCTTCCCAACCTCCTTCTATCCAGACTAAAAACTCCCAGCTCCCTCAGCTTCTCCTCATGGAACTTGTGCTCCAGACCCTTCCCCAGCTCCACTGCCCTTCTCTGGACTCACTCCAGCACCTCCATGTCCTCCTTGCAGTGAGGGGCCCAAAACTGAACCCAGGATTCAAGGTGTGGCCTCACCAATGCTGAGTACGGGGGGTCAGTCACTGCCCTGCTCCTGCTGCCACACTAGATCTGATACAAGCCAGATGCCATCGGCCTTCTTGGCCACCTGGACACACCCTGGCTCAGCTGTTGACCAGCACTCCCAGGTCCTTTCCTGCTGGGCAGCTTTCCAACCACTCTGCTCCCAGCCTGTTGCATTGCCCAAGGGAATGGCCTGAAGTTGTGCTGGGGCAGGTTTAGGTATTAGAAAAAGGTTCTTCACCCAGAGGGTGGTTGGGTGATGGAACAGGCTCCCCTGGGAAGTGGCCACAGCCCCAAGCCTGAGAGAGTTCAAAGAGGAGTTTGGACAATGCTCTAAGGCACATGATGTGACTCTTGGGGGTGGTGTTGTGTAGGGCCAGGAGTTGGACTCAATGATCCTTGTGGGTCCTTTCCAGCTCAGCTTATTCTGTAATTCTGTTATTCTGTGATTCTGTGATTCTGCAACCCAAGAGAAGGACCTGGCACTTGGACTTGAACCTCATAGAACTGATTTCAGCCCATCAATCCAGCTTGTCCAGATCCTTCTTCAGAGCCTTTCTTCCCTCCAGGAGATGGGCACTCACACCCAGCTAGGTCTCATCTACAAGTTGGCAGAGGGTGCACTCAACCCCTTTGTTCATGTCACTGATAAAGATATTAAAAAGGACTGGTCCAAATACTGAGCCCTGGAGACACCACTGATGGATGTAACTTCACCCATCACCACTCTCTGGGGCTGGACAAGCAGCCTGTTTTCTATACAGCAAAGAGTAAATCTATGCAAGCCATAGGCAGCCAGTTTCTCTACTTCAGCTCTGGCCCACCTGTCATTCTTTTACAGAATACAGAAGTTCCAGGCAAAAAAATTAAAGAATATTCTCAGGGTTCCTGATGAATTCACAGTAACTTATGGACTATTCCAAAGACATTCTATCTGATTTTTCATGAATTGGAGACTTTTCTTTTTAATCTGGAATGGGAGAACTTTGGAATCTCAACATTTTGCAAAAAAGGAAAATTTTCTATTGCTAGACTAGAGTTACAAGGATAACAGTACTCGTTATTGTAAAATGTTCAAATACTGTGGAAGTAAAAATTCTTAAGAATAGAGACTGATTTGAAATGTCACTGTGAATAAACTCTTTCATTAAGAATGCAAAGTTTTCGCTATAAGCATTGCAACAGGGACCTGCATGGACAAATTACATCCTCATACTTACATTCAGTATCATGTTGCTCATTTACATTGAAATTAATCAGATTTACTCTCAAATCCTTATCTTCAGTACTGATTCCTAACAATACATCATTTATATACACTTGATTTTTCCTTGCTGAACCGAGCTTAGGAATTTAAATTCTCAGATACTTGAATATACAATTCATATACGTACAGCACTTTTGATGAACATCATTAAAATGCTTGTTCTTTTTAATCAATTGCTCAAAAATCAGCATGCTCTTGAGCTGTAACACTCTGTTCCCCTTTGCTTGGGCAGATAAAACTACATGGGACACAGAGTATGTAATTATTTACATGCTTATACCAGAAATAATTTTCTAAAGAGGTTGCTGTATTATGAGAGTATTTAATGAAGTACTTTCAGCTTTTGTGCAATTAATGCAAATTTTGTGATGATCTACTATTTTACCAATCACTGACTGTGTGCATTTCAATTTTCTGTCATTCCTCTTTTATGGAAAAAAGTTGTTTGCATTATGCTTTTGACTGAGTTTAAATACAGCTGCTTTGAAATTTGCAATTTGTGTTCTGTAAGAGGACCTATAATTCCAAGAAACCAAAAAGAAATTCAGAATGGAAGGGAAAACATCTCCAAATTTCCCTTGGAAAGGAAACCTGGGTGTGGACCAACGACTGAGATCTCTTTCCTTAGTTGACTGAATGACAGAGCTATCTTGACCACAGATATTTGTTCCAGTGCCTTTTCTTTTTGGTTTGTCATGCATCAGGACACCCTGGTGCCAGTGAGTCTGCTGGAATGAGAAGGTGTTTGAGGGGGAAACCCCAGTGCTGTGACAGAGCTGGTGACTCTGCTGACTTTCAAGGTATGTGCTATGCCTATTGCTCATGTGGCCTCATATGGTGAAACATTTTAGTATTTGTACCCATGCACAGGGGTTTAAATGTGAGAATGAGCAAGGTCTGGATCACTGTGCTGAAATACACTTTAATGGCAGCACAATTGACTTTATATCTGTATTCATTGTGACATAACCTTAGTATTTTCCATTAAGGGGGAAAAAGTACATGTTTTTGTCCACCCTTCCTTATTGCTTTACCTAGAGTATTTCCATTCAAACAAGATTGCAATCCAAGCCTCCCTCCATTTTTATTTTACTATTTTGTCATTTTCTTAACTTTTCTACCTCATGCATGTAAAGCAAACCTACTTTCACAATAGATAACCCACTTTTTACAAGATTAATTTACTCCCTACAGCCATATCATTTCTCAGGATGCAAGCTAATAACCATAACATATTTTTTCTTCCACTTCCATAATTTTCCCTGTCTACACCAACCAGATCTGCAGAGCTTTCACCAGGCTTCAATCTCTTGACTAACAGAGCAGTATTTTGCTACAATTTTGTGGTCATGGAAACTAACAGACAATGCATTGGGTTAGTTGTTTTATTCATACAGATCTTTTATTACCCTTTTGAAGTACACTAGCCAAATAAATCCATCTTCCTTTAGGTGTTTGTCGGACACTGGAAATTGCCATTAAAATATCAAAACTGTGCATCAACTGAGATAGAACTTTTTTCCACATTTTAAATACTTACATCTAGCTTTACTTCTCTTGTTTTCTCATCAGTTCAGAAAAGTGAAGCAAAGATAATTCATTTTCTTTACTGCTAACTCAGCCACTCCCTTTCCAGCCCTTCTCCTGTAGGGTGAAAGTAAGTCACTTGTCTCATCTGACATCCCCCCATCACTTGTGCCTCCTTTGGCATTTTTAATTGCATCAGCATCTTGCTACCTGTCTCCAGCTATCCAGCTCCCTGCACCTTCCATATATTTCTTAACCAACTCACATGTATTTTCTCCCCTGTTGCCCCTTATGCCAGGGTATTTGCATAGCGAAATTCTTGGACTCTTACAGATCCTTCCTTAAAAGGTTCCTCTTTTTCTGCAAGGTTTGTATTATTTCCCAATAGTCTGGCCAGGAGTAGACTGAGGTCACTGCTTATTATCCAGGCCAAACATATCTTTTTCATAGATTTCCCTTTGGTTTTCTATTCTTTATTTCATCTTTTTCAATTGAAGTGCAAACTTATCGGGGTGGGAGAGGTTTTTGTTCTCTGTGTAGCTCTTAGTACAAGACTTTTGGGACATGTGAATTCCTAGACCCTGCAGTAATAAAAGAATAAACATTTACAGATAGGGCAAAATAAGATAGTGAAGGTAGAATTATCTCCCAAACAAACATTATACATCCCAGAAACTTAAGGCTACCCTCAAATTCAGAGAAATGCAGTAATATTAAGTCACCAAACAATGTTTGTCTGTTTGGACAACCTTAGTCCTGGTGTGACACTGTGTAATAACAATAAGATTACGACATAAGGATTTAAGCTGTCATTGCCTCAAACTGATTCTTTTTTTCTGTCCCCTGAGGACTGTCAGAGCAAGAACAATGTCCAGGGCTAGCCAAGGAGAGAACTCCTGAGGATTCCCCTAAGCAACACGTTTCCTTTCTCTCACTGATAAATGAGAAACTCACAGCTCTGATGAATAACAGCAAAAAAAGACATAATTCCTAAAATAATTGCTTTGAAAATGTCCTATGGAAAGACTTCAAATAATTCTGATGATATATGAATAATGAAGAGTCTGTATTTTATAACAGAAGTCATTAGGGATAAAGAAAAGTCTGACAGAAGGTGTAAAAGTACCTATTTTCAATTAACTCTAACTCAAACTAAATAATGGATTTACTTGTAAATTCTCAGAAAATCCATTGCATACTCTGTAAGTACTGTAATTTTAGGAACAATGGAGTATATTTTGTGCATAGAAAAATGACTGGGTCTCTCCTTTAAGTGGAAATTTCATTTCAGCCTCAACTTTAAAGTAGTGCTGGGCACCTTCATAATTCTTCTACTTTACTCTATCCACAAAGTGAAAATAGAAGATGAATAGGAGCCTGCAAGGAAACGTGATCTATCATCAGGGGAAAAAACTTGACACATGAAGAGAGTTTTATGAATCATGAAAATACATTTCAATAACTAAGACAGAAGGAAAAAAATCCAACCTTGATTGGCCAATTATAAAACTATAAATGACTGCATTTTTGAGAATGCTCCTGTGGCATCAGTGGAAGTTTTTAACTTAGTCTGATGAAATCCTGTCCTTCTTGTGTTGGTATTTCAGCACAGTTTCCATGCTGTCTTATGTTGCTCTCACGCTGCCGTTTAAAATAGTTGCAGTAAAAAGTTTTCTGGAAATGAACATGGCTTAAACATGGTTAAACAAAATAAAGAAACAAATTCATAAACACCATGCATGGTAATCCTGCAGATTTTGTCCCCTCTTCCAAAAATATTTTCATCAGGAACATGAAGAAGTCATATGCAAACGTTAAACTGTCACCTTACAATTTTAACTTGTTTTTGGATTTTCAACGGTTTCTGCATATTTTAGCAATTATTTGATCTTAATGCAAAGCATACAAATCCTAATGTTTTCTTTCACTCTTGTACATCCATTATGTTTTACGGATTGTTCTTAACAACATGGATGGAGCTGTGATAAACTACAGATTTAACAGATTTAACTAAAAGCTCTGTTGGGCATGTAGCAGAGGACAGTGTCTCTGTAGGAATCATGGTGTCCTACTCTTTCCAGTACATAGTCCTAATATTACATTAGCATATTGTCTGAGTAAGCTTTTTTAATGTTTTAGTCTGGCTTCCTTGGACAACATGTCAAACCTCTGTCCTTGTACTGTGGATCTGCTTGTCTGTCCTTCTTCTCTCTCTCAGAAGCTGTGATCTGAACAGAAAGTCACAGAGCTAATGGCAAGCCCAGATGTTATTCAGGAAGCTGTGTCCGAGCTGCAGGAAGAGATCCAGTCTGGTAGCAAGGAAAAGGCAGGATGGAGGTGGTGCTGGTGCATCCTGTTTGGCAGTGCCAGCATTTCTGTGTGTGCATGGGCCCACAGGCAGCTGCTGACAGCCACCCACACGCCACAGGGGGCATGAAGGGATGGAGTGGGAAGGCAAGACTGGTGGGCAAAACACCTTGGGTGAAACCATGTTTCATTGTTCTTTTGGCCACTGAGTAAACTGTTGAGTTTTGCTATGTCAGCTCCACAGTGACAGTGGGACGGAATAAGACCTTCATTTTGTCCCCAAAGCATCCAGGATTCTTGTGAGATCTTCCACCCAAGGAATTTCTTGATTCAAAGCTATACAGCTAGCAGGACCAGGGGATAAAAAAGGTGGGAAGTCCTTTGATATCTACATATCCATGACTCTGGGTTATTTTCTGCACTCAGTAAAAGTAAATATGAATGTAATTTGGAGCTGTACATTTTCTTGTTTATGAAAGGGTTAAAAAGAAACACATTTGCAGCCCAGAGGCAGAACGACCTTGTGGGGAGCATTCTGGCCTGTGCCAGCAGTTCTTTCTTCCTTTCCACATAGCTTCTAATGGAAAAGTACTGCCTGCCCTCTGTAAATTATTAATTTCTTCATGTTATCAGATACCGTTGATAAAAAGACAAGTGGCCCCTGTACTGACTGTCTGGGGTAAAATGAATAATTGCCAGTGCCCTTTAAACTCTGTATAGGTTTTCATCTACTTTCTACTGAGCTGGGCTTTGCACTGTGCAATGGACTGTTACACACTTTCAGCTGCTCACAAGTAACTCCCTATGGAATAAACCATTACTGCTTTCATTTTAGGTGCTGACTTAGACGGATGACTTTAAATTACTTACAACCTTCAGCTGATCTAAGATGTCAAACAAACTTTAAACTAGTATATGCTCAAGGATGTGTGAACCTGAAAACAAGAAAAGGCGGAGGCGTTTTTTCATTAGTCACTGCTTCGTATGTGAAGGAAGGTCAGCCCCTGGAGCTGCTGGGCATGGAGGCAGCACACACTGCTGCTCCAGTCAGTGCTCTTAGCTATCATTAACACAAACAACTCAAAGCAGTACCTCTGATAAAAGCTCGATAAAAGCTACTGAGATTAGGGATCATGCTAACTAGTGACGATAGCATAAATTAACCAAGTGGAACAGCTCCAAAGTATAGCATAAAGAGACCCATTTAAGAAGGATTATACATCAGGTTCAAAAAGAATGAGGAAGTTATGAGAATAAAAGCATGCACCAGGTCCAACAATTAGTACTTTTTGAAGGACTACTGTACCCCAGAAGACTGTATCTAACTTTTCAGGATGGGCAGTGGAAAGGAAACAGCAATAGGCACAACAATTAGGGTGAGCATCTGCCTAAAATGCTGTAATGTACTGAAAATGGCACTTAACACATATTCATGAGGGGCAACAGAGTATTCTGTACTGCAGAGAAATACATTTGGGTGAGCAGCAGACAGTCTAACAACTGAGGATTATCTCCATAGTGTTCACTTTGGTTCTTCAGCATCCCTTCTGAGCTTATACTGCCTCATCATTTGTCATGCTGCTGCTGAAGGGTAGGGAGAATTTCCAGACCAGATTATTCTCTCAATCCTCTGAAGAAGGGAAATAGCAGGTAGCTTGGTTGCACTCATGTCTTCCAAAGGGGCTTTCAAAATTAATGGCAGATCAAAATCAAAAATTGAATTAAATTTCTACTTAGGTTTTTCTATATATTTACATAAATGTTGAAGGACAAGGACAATCATGGACCAAATCCTGTGCCATGAGGACTTGCAATCCTCTTTACGAATTTACCATTTTCCCTTTTAAGCATGGTCGGTTTCTGTGGAGCAACATGCCATATTCACTAGGGTTAACCTTACCCCAGCTATTTGTTCCCAATGAATTTCCTAAGCACTTGCCAGAATTGGATGCTGTGCTCTTCAGGAAACGTTTCAAACTGAGAAAAATCAGCTGTTTGAATGTTGCTGTGGAGGAGAAAGTCCTGCAGACATAGTCCTCAGAAAAAGGAGCATCAGATCTAGTTGACATTTATAACACTAATTTATCCACTTTACTAACCAGACACATGTGGCAAATTGAATGTGCTTGCTAACAACTTGAACTTAAAGGAAAAACAGAGCTAAAATGGGGTTTTGTGTAGATGGGCCAATGTTGTTTTGGTGGAGCTGTGACGAACAACTTGTAAAGCTCTCACAAAATCTGTGAGATATTGTACATCATACCATAAAGCCCTGTAGTTAAATAACTAATTAATAATATTCATCCTAAAAATAGTATTGTTGTTGAATTCAAACTATTAGATAGTAAAAAGGGAGAAATTTCTGTAAACAGAAATATTGAAAGCAGATCACAACTATGAAAATCAGTAGATTTGCTGAGTACTGCTGGGGTACAGGTGGAAGGAGGCAGAAAAGCAGGAAGCAAACATGGGCTCAGAAATATGGTGCTCTGAATAGAGGATTGGTTGTGCTCTTTTGTGTTAAAGATTGTCTGGATTAGACTTGGAGCAAAAGCCTTTCAAGTTGCTTGGCTCCATCTATATTCAGAGAAATAAGGTTTTATATGTTTTCCTTGTAAGTAATTGCCATAATATCAGTGACATTCAAATTAAATTCTTGAGAACTTGGAGACAGTGCCAAAGCTTTGATTTTCAACCAAAAATGTACTCAGGTGAAAAAAGAGATAACGATAACACACAGTAAAATTTTAAGTGTATTCCTTTTCACAGGGAGGCCCAAAAATTAAGTGGATGTGTAAAATGCTTTGGCTTTTCCATAATTTCATTAGTTTGTCCAGTGATATTTGAGGCAAATTCAGACTATATTGTTGCACTGCTTTCATAACTGACCTGGAGTCTTCTATACCTTGTCTTGGACTTCTCATGAACATTAAAATTCTTTAAATGGTTATTTGTCAGCCTTGACTGGTAATGTTGCCACTGGACTAATCTCCTGGCAAACTGGTTTGGTGTGTACTGCAGGGAGCAAACATTACAATTCAGGCAAACTGTGCAAAACCTGACTACTGCCACCTTAATAGACCCCAGGAAAATCCTAACCTGTCACTGAGGAGGGTCCCTCAAAATCAGGAAAATGAGAAGCTGAATGAATTAGTGGATATTTCACATAACAGATGGGCTGAAAGCTTCCCTCACCTCGACATGGTAGAAACTTGTATCCACTTTCTCTACTGCTTGTCTGAACTAATCACAGAACCAATTAGTGATGAGATGATTGAGCCAGATGCTGTCTCTGCTATCCATTAGATTTCTTACCCCTTGATTTGAACAAATGTAAGACAAATGAGAAAGCAAAGGAGAGCCTATTGGATTGCTGCACCACTGTCATAAAAGATTATTCTTAAATTGTTTATTGAGTCTAGAAAGAGAAAAATATTTGACAGGAAGGAATAAATGCTGCCAACATTGATTGCTTCACATTTCAAGGGCAAATTTGTAAGTGTACTTTCGTCATCAGAGAGATATTCTCATAAACACCTGCAAAAGCCATGAAAATCTGGCTGCTGGCATAATAAAATAATAATGTAGAGATGCCTACATGCTGCACATGGGAGGATGTGATGTGAAAGGATGGTGTGAAAGGAAAGGAAAGAAAAACAAAATGGCCAAGAAGGACCACAAGGACTAAAGCCCAGCAGAGAAACTTTGTCATAGCTGTCTCCAGAATTTCCTTTAGAAAGGAGGATTAGCAAGAGAGATTTACATGTAGGAGAAGCTCTGGCTGATAAACTGGAGCTAGAATTCTGATATTACATAGTTCCAGAAATGAAGATGGTCTGCTTGCCCAAATATGTGACCCTTGCCCTGCCCTGCCTTTGCCAAAATCCTTCAGGTGTATCCCAGCTCCCTGCTTCAGAACTGCTTTCTTGTCCACAGAAACCACCTTTATTTTCCAGAAAATATGGCACAATAGGACTACTTTTCCATTTTCAATTTCTCTGTCAGCTGGATTCCTAACTCAGACTTTGTTTTCTCCCATGGAAAGTTTCAATCCTCCCCTGGTGCCTGGTGATCCTTGGCACTTACCCTGTCATGCTGTTGCTGCTATTGACAGCTCTCCTGGTTTTCTTTCTTCAAGTACCAAATAAAACAGAAGTTTCCATGTGTGAACAATGTGATGTATTCAAGGAAAAACCAACAGTAATAAAAGGTATCAGACCACTAAAAGGAAAAATAATGGATAAGGGGAGAGGATGGAAAGAAAAACTAGATTTAGCATTTTTCTCTCTGAAAAGAGAGAACCATCTACTGAAAAACCAAAAATATAAATTGTTCATAAATTAAAATGTCATGGATTATTCCCTGTAGAATGCATGTCATCTTTACTACAAATATTTCTGATTGCAATATACACATTTCTGTGACTGCTGTCTTCTTTTCTGTTTGTCTTTATACAAATATACTGAAAACCTTCTCCTCAAATATTCTTCATATTCTTCAAATATGAAGTTTGCTATGGAAGTTTTCCTAGCTCAACATGTTTTGCCTGCCAGCACTTACACAGGCAGCCCTTGTGAGTTAATTATTCCAGGTGGCTCAATTCTTCATGACAAATAATAGAAACATAGAAAAACCCTTATTATTTTTATAACCCTTACAGAGACTGAGCACTTGGCTGCATTAACTCTTGTTTGGCTTTTCACAGACTGTAGGCACTTTAATGCCTGGAAACAATCTAGTTTATAGCCCAAAATGGAGACTGAGACAATCCTTATGCTGAAATCAACAGCAAAGCTCTGTTGGTCTCTCTTGATCAGCTGAAGTCCCTCCAGTTTCTCAGTCCTGGAGCTGAGAGCTGGCTTGGTCAGATTCAAACCATAAATTATAAATGGCTCCTGTGTGATAATCAGATCACTGAGCAGCATCAATGGCCAGTGCTTCTTTGACTTTGCAGCCCTGAGTTCATCTGGGTGTTTGCATCCGAGCCAGCCCACATTTTAGTGACACGTATAGAGATAAGGACTACTGAACCCCTGCAGCTCCAAATGATGATGAGGATGCAGGTATCCATGGAGATGCTCTTTAATCAGTCTTTTACCTGAGTATGTCATAGTGACTTCAATACACACATTGGTGCTGTGAGATACGTGCATTTGAGTGCTAAAATTCTAAGAGTACAAAAAATTAAATACATAGATATTTCTGCACATTTGGATCTAACCAGACTGTTGATCCTTTTTTTCTCCCTCAGATTTTTGCTAGGGATAATATATTTGACCGTCAAGAAGGGTTAGAAAAATTGTGTATCATCAGTCCATAATTCATCACAGCCAGTTTTCAATCAAGCACTTGTTTGCTCTGATATTTTTATTACATTACTGCCTGTATTATTAATGTTGTTTTCAATGTAGACAATTTATATTTGTATTAATAACAGTTTAGAAAAAGTGACTCTGCTGTAATGTTTCAGAATAAAGTTGACATCAAAAGTTGACAATGCCTGAGATTCTCAGGATGAAATGCCACATGTCAGTTTGACAAAAATATTTGTTTGTTGGTGTCCTCTGCATGATTGTTTATTAAAAAAGTTCATGAACTGAGAAGACCTGATGTACTCAGTGCTATTGTATTATGCAGAAGTTGCTGTGCTTCAGATCCTGGAGAAGGATAGGAACCTTACATGAGGATAGGAACACCAAGGTTGTAAATGTCTCCTAGCTCAAGATCTGCAGTATTGAGTAACAGTGGGAGTTAAAAAACTCTTGATCTGCAATTCCATAGTTTTTTACCAAATTTTGCTTGATTTGAAACAGATCATATTAGTCAGTATCAAACACAGGTCAGAGTATTAAATGGTCTGCTCATCTTTTATGATATTTAAATTATAGATTAATATCATATAATCATAGAATGGGTTAATTAGAAGGCACCTTAAAGACCATCTAGTTCCAGCCCCTCTACCATGTGAAAGGGACACCTTTCCTCAGATCAGGTTCCTCATGAGCTCCATCCAACCTGTCCTTGAGCACTTACAGAGATGGGGCATACACAACATCTCTGGGGAATTCATTTTGGTGCCTTGCTACCCACTTGCTGAAGAATTTCTTCCTAATATCTAATCTAAATCTCCCCCCTTTTAGTTTAAAACTATTATGGTCCTTTGTCCTTGCATTATATGCCCATGCAAAAAGCTGATTTCCCCTTAAAAGATTGTAAGATTATAAGCCCCTTTAAGTACTGAAAGGCCACAATAAGGTCTTCCTAGAGCCTTCTTTTCTCCAGGCTGAACAACTCGAGTTCTTTCAGCCTGTCTTCATAGGAGAGGTTCTTCATTCCTTGGTTCATCTTCATGGCCTCTTCTGGACCCTCTGTAACAGGTTCATATCTTTCTTGTGTTGTGGCCTCAAAGGTGGATGCAGCACTCCAGGGGAAGTCTCATGAGGGCAGAGTAGAGAGGCAGAATCACCTCCCTTGACCTGCTTTGGGTGCATCCCAGGACATGACTGGCTTTCTGGGGTGCAAGCAAATATTGCTGGATCATGCTGAGCTTTTGGTCCACAACCACCCCCAAATATTTCTCTACAGATCCCTCAAGGAGTTCATCTCCCAGCCTATACTTATGTCTAGGATTGCCCCGGCCGAGGGTGCAGCATCCTCCACTTGGACTTGTTGAACATCATTAGGGTTCTCATGGATCCACTTCTCAAGTTTATCAACGTCCCTCTCTGTGACTAGTTTCACTGTGGTTTGGTACAGCCAGAGATATCTGTCATATATCTTCATCTCTCTAGAAAACTTGTAATACATGGTGATTTAGGGCAGCTAGTGAAACAGTAGTTCATGTGTGACACTGATGCTGTAATCAGTTCCTCAGACAAAGAACAACTCAAAATACGGCAAAGTCACACTAGCACATACTAGTGATTGACTTAAAAAGGAAACTTTAATGATATCCAGTTAAAAAAACTCTCATCTTGAAATTCAATAAGCTAGTCAGTTGGGAATTTTAGGTAGGCCAAACTGGTTTTTCTATCAGCAAAATTCCCATGCAAATTTTGTTAACAAGTGCTTAGAGCTGACTTGGACAATTTCTTTCCTTTGTCGAGTTGAAGACCATGCTAGCTGCCTTTTAGGGAAGAAACACATAAATTTTGTTGTGACTGTAGTGACTCTTATACCACTGTATGCTGTTTACCAGAGTAGCTGAGCTTCTCACAGCTCAAAGAATAGATCTGTACACTACTTTCAAAAGTAACTGTAATGTGCAGGGCTCTTTGGAGGCAAACCTAGAGGCCAGATGACATATAGTGTGTCATGATTTATATACCCAGTGGGGGTTATGACTCTTCATTAGAGATAGTCATGGGCCAGAGATGCAGTTCAGAGCTTTCTACTGAAGCCTATGCAGAAAAGTCAACATTTGTCAGACTAGTGCTTACAGCAAATTTAGTTAACAATTTGCACTAAAGTTCTATACACAACACCACAGAACATTCAGATGCCCATGGTAAAATAATCTGCCTCCACCACTGCACAGGCTATAAGTCTAGTATTCTCTATCAAACATTATTTATGTGGTATATTATTTATGTGGATTTGTTTTGCCTTTATTTGTTTCTCTTTTTCTAATCATCTGTATTTATGAACAGTTTGGCTCTTCTGTCAGAGATCCTTGTAGCCCCAGGAGACAATTATTATGTTACAAATGTATAGGTGAATGTTGCATTAAGTCCTAATCAAGGTCCTGGTATAGGCCCAAGCTCTTGAGTGCCCTACATATCTACCAATGTACTTGACAAATGGATCTGGCTATCACTAATCAGCAGTATAAAACCTATTGTAAGACCTAATGGTCATTTGGTCACTAGTCATTAACAGTAAAACGGAATAGCATGAAAAATTCAGATTGGAAGGGCGCTCAGGAGGTCTCCAGACCAATCTTCTGCTTAGAAAATACTTGGTTGTGAGACCAGACCAGGTTTCTGACAGCTATATCAGATGAGTCATGAAAACCTGCAAGAATGGAAGACTGTACAATCTCTGTGTACAATTTGTGCCACCGTGGGGCTGGCATGGGGAAAGTGTTTCCCCTTACATCCATTCTGAACCTCTCTTGTTTCAAAGTCTGCTGTTCCTCACCCTCCAACCAGGCATTGTTATGAACAACCCAAACCTATTTCCTTGATGCTGTGCCCATAGATAGCAGCAGCTGCTCTTGAGTCTTCCCAAAACCACTCTTTGTCCAGGCTGAACCAGCCCAGATCCCCCAGTCTTTGCCTGCAATGCAAGCAGTCCTGCCCCTGTTTTTGTGGCTGTCTTATGCTTGGATTCCTCTGCTTTGCCAGCATCTCTCTTATAGTGTGAGTGAGACAAAGATAAGACTCAGCTGTCAAAGGTGTCTATAATTGGGATGCTGACCTTCAATTCTTCTGTGGGAATACTTAAACTAAAGCAACCGGAACTAGTGATGTGGTCATGCCTTAAGTCGAACTTGCTCTCATTTGATTTATAAAATAAAATTTGAAAAGTGACAGTGTGGTTCTGTCACTATAAAATGTTCATCTTCCTGGAATTACAGTATCAAAAAATGGAAAAAATGAGAGCTCCCAGCTATGGATCACAGTGAGAGCTCACAAAGCCTGCAGTTCAGTGGTAACAGAAATATTTTTAAAATATTTTTGTCAATAAAACTCATCAAAAAGCTTTCCTAATAAATCCTTGGGGATTTTCTTGCATAGAACATGGTACTTTTTTCCCCAGGAAAAAACTTTCTAATGGGTGGCTTACTTGCTGAACTTCTAAACATTAAAGCAGAGGCAGACTATTGGGATGGAGGGGTAGGAGATTACTCAAAATGGAGGAGAGACTTACCTGATGGTAGTTTTATGTTAGAAACCACTACCCAAGAAGTAAATTGATTTGATAGAAGAACCAAGCTAAACAAAGAAAAAAAACCTACATTTGAAATTTTCTTTTACTTTCAGGTAGTTCTAAGTGATGTTAGTAAAAAATGATGCAGCGCCCTGACATTTTAAATGTCTCCACTGGGTTTGTCCTATTTGTGTTTGCTTTTTACAAAAATTCCAGAGAATGCTTTTGTTGGTAGGAAGGTTTGCCAAAAGAATAAACTTCATAAGTGGAAATTCAACTCCAGGAAGTGAATGAGGCCTCCTTTTAGACAATTCCAGATGCCTGAGAAGAGCAGATTGAAAGTCGTGATCAGCTATTTGTACCTTAAACTTGCTTTGAAGAGTAATATTATCCAATTTGAAACAGAAATGGTACCATGTGCCCTCTGTGGGCAATAAAATCAGCTCCATCTTCAATGATGAAAACACAGTAAAAGCAGTTAACTAACTGTATTTCTGAACTGCACATTTTGCAGTCCTTACTATAAGTTGCATATCCTACAAGATATCAAGAGAGAAGACACCTTCACTTTTGCAGGCTGTTCTGGATTTCACATAGGAGCTATGCTTTTTTCCCCCCAAATATTTTTGTCTTAAATTTTCTCTGTGTTGTTTTGCATTCCCTGGTTGTCTTGTTTTTTCTGGGTTTGATTTTGGAGAGAAAGTAGAGTTTATTCTTTCTGTGCCCTTCCTTTCTTTTCACACCAAGCTTTTCTTTCTTGAGAATTTGCTTTTGTTAGTTTTTGGATTTTTTTTTAGCACTATTTCTGTTTACTTGGGATGTGTTTTTCCTTTGGACTGTTTTTCCCTCTCCTCAATTACATCTTTTTCTTTTATGCTGTTTTTCTTTGCTCTGGCTTTCCATTTCATTCCCCTGCTAGTATGTTTGTTTTTCAGATTCTGCAGCTTCTTTAGGCTATGACTTCTATCAGCTGCTGGTGCTGAGAGGAATGATACACAATGGTCGACTCCTCCAGGATTACTGTTTCAATGCACTGAGAATGCACCAAGGACTCAGGCAGACCTAATCACATTGCACAGTTTGATTGCAGTGTGATTACCCCTGCAAGAAGGGTTGTTTTCTTTCTCCCACCACGGAGAGTGAGGTAGTCAGCACTGAATAAGAGAAAATTTGAATGACATCAGACAATTGAAATACTTTCTAAATAATGGACCCACATCCTGGCTATACAAACTAAGAATGTATTCCTATTGTTGTTGAACTCCTCAGGAGCTCTACAGAGTCCTCAGAAAGGCCCTTTCACATGGGAACAGATGTGCAAAAGAAAGCATATATAGGAAATTAACTTTTTCCCCTCAGAGTTCTAGAGAGATGTAAAATGGCAGCATGGGAACATACGCCATAGTAACTGTTCTAACCCAGAAATGTGCTTTATACAAATACATTCAGAAGAACAGATGCTTGGAGATGCATAGGTTATGTCATATCCTTATTTTAACATAAAGCAAGCTGGGATTCCCACTTACTTGGGAAACAGAAGGGGGGGAAAAGTTCTATTAGAAAAAGGCTCTTTGTTACAACTGCAAAGATTCCTTTTAGGAGTGGTTTTCTTTTGAACTCCAACTGCATTTGCATGTTTAAATCTTAGGTCTCCAGCCTCGACACAGGGATAAAACACCATGCAAGAAATAAGGAAGCACAGATCCCTCCTTGTCATCCACTAGCACCAGTGACAGGTGCCCTGGGCTGCTGCTCTTCCATGACAAGATGGCAGAGGAAGGCAGCAAGAAGGCAGGAAGGTGCTGGTAGGATAAGAGCAACCTTGATAAGACCATATTGTTACATACAGTGGGAGAATGGTCCAGTAGCTAATGAAGTAGCCCAGAAGTTGATACGTGATTGTAATTCCCTATTCCATTACCCACCTTGCAGTAGTGATGGGAAAACCCCAAGATCCTGTTTTTTGACAATATTTGGGTGCCTGTCTGCTCCTAATTTCAAGGGAAACCAAACACATAAATCTTTTTCCAATATCTGAAACTTGGTACCAAGCCTTTCCACTTCTGGGACACGGTCTGCTCTACAGCCTTCTATGGGAACTTGGGAATGAATGTGCCAGGGAGACTTCATGGAGCTGCTCAGCATGCAGCTGGTGGGGACTGTGTTCAGCATCTGAGGTGTCCTGTAGAAAGGACAGCTATGTGTGTAGTTAGCAGGCATGAGCGTGTAGACATGTCCTTAGCACCAAGCTCACCCCAGACATCCTCCCACACACCTCTCTTGCTGATGGGCACACTTTGACCAGGTAAAATCGACCTAACAAATACCAGCTGCCTTCAGCAGAAGACTTCTGGGGTATTCCAGGAAGAATTTCAAGTTATTTATTCCTTCTGTCTGGTAACAGTCAAATCATCCTGTAAGGATTCCTGCATAAAAGGAGCTGACAGTGCCAGCAGGACATGCTGGGGACTGTCATTACTGCCTCTGCTGTACCTTGTATCACAGTGTGCATGTGGAGAGCACTGATCTTCCATCTGCAGTTTATAGAAAGGTTACTCACAGCAGATAGCAGTGTAAGTGGTTGGATCATCTGGATTTGAAGACTTTTACACCCAAAAGCATATATGTAGGCTATGCAGCCTGAGGGAAAGCCAAGTATTTTTGTCACTAATAAATTTGTAGGCAATTTAAGTAATACCCAACTCTTACTTTATCTGGGCTCCTGTCTCACAAATGTCATAGTTTTTGAGGATAGACTGAAGCTCAGAAGAAGCCCTGACAGTTTTTGTGAAGAAACTTCATCAGGTTACTCATCAGATTTACCATCCAATACAGGAGAGAGGCATGGTTAGGGGCTGGAACATATCCCATAAAAGATAAAAGGAGTGAGGCAGAGCTGTGGAGGATGCTGAGAGGTCAGGTCTGCATCCTCTCTGGCACAGGAAGGGCAGTGGCAGACCATGAGGGCTGCTCCTGCTGAAGGCCTGCACGATGACAGGCAGGTTCAGAGGTCAGCCCCAGGGAAACTGGGCTGCTACCATCAGGATGACACAGAAGAGCCATCCACATCTTCTACATTGCTCTTTTCTCCCCATCCCATGGAAGCAATATTATCTTGGTGATTTCTGTGATTTATTGTGGAATTTGGAGCTGAGGGGGTTAGCACAAATTGAACACTTTGACATCATTGTGACTTTTACAGGAACAAGGAGATTGTAAAGAAAAAGCACAACTCTGCTTTCAATGAAGTAGCTATGGCAAATTAGGAAACAGAGCAAGACACAGATAAAATTCATATGACAAATAAATGGGTATTTCTATGAGAGTGTTCAAAAGAATTTTCTTTGCAAACAAGATAAGATGACCATGCTGGGAATCACAGCTTAAAATAAACAGTAATAAAAGCTACAATTTATTTGTGAAAATAAATACAAGTATTTTATGCTTTTTCATAAACACTGCAAGCACAAAAAATGAGAGTTCATTCCTTTTCTGAGTGTTTTATTATTGCTTTTCTAGAACATCCAGGTTATTTCCTTGTTCTAAGACCTTCCATCATCCCTTTATCTAATCTCAGAACCACATGGGATCCTACTTCCACTAATCTATCTTATGTGTTTAGTGATGGCTGATAGCAAGATAGGGAGAGGAGCTAAAGACATAATTTTAATGAAAAATAATCACCAAAATATTTGGTGCACTATTTGGAGTAAAAAATGAAATGTACAATTTAAAATACTTCACTAATATTCTGTGTGCTGTTGACTAGATAGTGCATACATAATAATATACATTATCTTCTTGGCCACCACAGTGGCAATTTGCCACGTTGATGCTATTCAGGTGTTTCAGCAAGATCCTGGAATCACAAACTGCAAGACATCTCTGAACAACATTTGTTACAAGATACTCCTTCAACATGAGACTGCACATACTGATTTCTTTCTAAATGGATCTGAGTTGCCTCTGGTTGTACAAAAAGATTGATTCCTAAGAAGTGAGAGAGCTCTGCTGCATCACTTCATAAGACTGACATGACAACATGACAGACATGGCTTGATATGAACACATTGCTTATTAGATTATGAGCAAAGCTGAATGCTGTCATGTGAATGCTGAATGCTCTCTCCTCTCTAAAAGAAAACTCAGCTGTGTTGGGAAGCAATAAGAGAGAAGAAAGAGAGATCCCTGGGTGTGTGTCACAGGAGTGATGCACAGAGACTCCAGGTGAGGGTTTTCCTCACACACTGTTGTGTTTGTCCATATTGTGTCTTCTTTTTTATTGAGATCTTTGGGATATTTTTTCAGTAAAAAGTCTCAAAAATCTACTTAGGTTAGTCAGGATAGTTTGTCCCTTAGATAGTTAAAAAAGGGTTAATATTATATAGGACAATGATGTCTGCAAGTCAAATCCTTGTCTTTGGAGGGAAGTTGGAACTCTATGGAAGACATGTCTAAACCCAGGAGAGAATTAAGTTGTAAAATTAGTGATTCAAATAAGCAGCTGAACAGAAAACAATTTAGTACAAAGTAGATTACAAATCCTACCTTTTACTGGAACTGAAACTAGTAGCCCTTGCAGGTGTCTCCATTTCTATGGGACCTGAGGCCAAGGCTCTACTGCTCTGCCTGCACACTGTCCCCTGCCTGGGGACAACCTTATCCCTCTCCTTAGCAGAATGCAGTTCTCTCATTCTAATGACCTGGCACCAGAATACTCGTGGCATTACATTTTCTTCTAGATTACATTTTTGGGCATTACACCTAAAGCCCATTAGAAAGCAGTTATGTAGGCATATCTACACAAGCATGAACATGTCATTGCCATCTAATTGAGTTAATTAACTGAGGCACTGTGTCACTCTGATGTGGCCATGTTGCTTTTGGGTCCAGAGCTCACAAGCTTGCAGTTATGATCCCTGCATCCCACTCCACTATGAAGCTGGGTAGACTATCACTAATCTGAGCCAAAGATTTTGTTTCTGGATCTTACTGAAGTTAGTTTTTCTATTATTTATTTTCCTCATTAAGGTACACATCCTCATGAACATACATCCTCATTATTGTTCTGTCCTTGTAGAAAACCTTCACCAAGATCTCTCTGCTGCTTATAGATTGTGTAAAGGCCTCCTGAGTGTTGAATAACTGATCAGCTGGTTCCTGAGCTTACTCTGGAGTTAGTAACTAATAGCAGAGCCACTGTTGCACCTAACTAATGGGAGTGAGAGCCTTCCTCTGGGTCTCATCTGCACTCCCATACAGGTTACCCTTGTTGCCATCAGTGTGTTTGAAATAGGATTTTATTGCAGTGACTTCAATACTGTAAAACTCACCACTAACATCGCCACTGTCATGATCTTTGAATAACTAGCTCTGAGAAGTGGAGATGGGACCATTCACTAAATTGTTCCTTATTTTCTCTAAGTATTTGTTATTCATGAGTGTTTTCTGAATAATCTGGATAAGCAACATTTGAGTTATAGACTGCTCACAAGCCATCCACTCACACCATCAATGTTCATTACTCCTTATGTGACTTGGCTCTTTGTTTTTTATGCTCTTTGTTTTTAAAACAGAAGAATAACAAGGAAAAATGACTATGAGTTTTCACAGCAAGCATGATTTTTTACTAAAATTCATTATTTCAAAGCAAGTTTCAGATACCTGAGAGGATCTGTGGTGTCCTCTGAAAGGATTTATACCCTGCTCAGCCTTCCCAGAGACCTTACATTGAAAATCCCACCAGGTTTCACCACTCAGTGGTGGTTTTTCATTCCCTTCAAGTCTGAAGATATTTCTTGATGTGAGGCAGCTAAGAAATTGTTACAGATATATATTAGCAGCATGCATACAGCTCTCTCTGCAAATAAAGAAAAACTTTTGTGCTCTCAAGCTCCTCTGTTTTTTTTCTTCTCACTCCATTAATCTAATAAAATATGTTGTCTCTCCTTAGAAACCCTATTCACTTTCTGAGGGAACAGAAGGAAGCCAGGATATTTGCATATTGAACAGAATAGAAATCGTTGCATGAAGCTCCCCAAAGAGCAGATGAAAATAGGAGCATTTATTTGCAGCTGCCAGTGGAACAGAGAGATATGAAACTTCGTTAGTACTTTGCCAGAAACTGGAAATCAGTGGGGAGCAAGAGCCCTGAGGGTCCTTCCTGTCACATGGAGCAGATGAATGGAGGAATCAATACAATTAGAGAAGCCATGAAATATTTGGAAATACCAAGAACTAGCAGGCATTACAGGTCAATGCTCTGGACTACCAAATACCCTGGAGAAAGGGAAATGACAAATTCTGTGAGTAGAGCTGAGCTGTAAGAAAGTTGTGGGGTTCTAGGGTTTTTCCAATTCAGAGTACCCATGAGGATGTAACCAAAACTGTTAACAGGAAAAAAAATACACTAATTCAAAATCTGCATCAGATTCTGAATTTGAAAAAGTTGAAGAGGAAAGAGATCTGGTTCCAGGCTCTCAGAGAAAGAGGAAAACTAGGAGTGTGTGAAAAAGTGGCTCAGCAAGGCATCCTTGGCAGTTAGAAGTGATTTGGTAGTGAACATATATTTTCCCTGTGACGTGGTAAGAAGCAGGGGAGTAGGGAGAATAGAAATTAGATAAAACTGGATGCTTTAGGAAATATGAATATGCTATGACAAGCTAGGGAATGTAATTTGTTAGTTTGCAGAGCAGTACTTGCCCAAAGGAGGGATGTGAGGGCAGGCAGTGCTGTGACACTGTCAGCCTGTGGCTCAGCACTGCTGGCAGAGTTGCTTCTAGTGCTCAGATGTCCCTTCCTCTTCTTCAGCCAACACTACCATCAGGAACTGCTCCTCAATTTCCATGCAAACCTCCCATCATTGCCCTTCACTGCTGCAGGAGCAGTGTCCCTGTGTCAACTGAAAAATGGATCATTAAAACTAATAAATTTTTAGGTAGGTGACCAAATGTCCACACTTTTGCTGTAATCTCATGCAATACAGGAGGTTTTAAAGGAACTTCCCCATCTTGTTTTCGAGATATGAGAATCTATTCTTTGTAGAAAGGTTTGTCTTACTGCCTGAGAAATTGACATAAGACTTCATGAACTGATTTCTACTCTGGACCAAACCAAGGACCTTGTTTGTCTCAGGCTTGTCTCAGCTGAAAAATATGGCATATTTCAGTTTGTATCTACGGAATTGATGGCAACTTTAGAGATGTCAGTGTAAAGACTGTCTAAATACAGCTTTAATATAGCTTCATGTTACCATCTAAATGATCTTAAAAGAAAACTGTACATTTACAAACAAAATCTGAATGGAAAGATGTGCAGAAAAATGCTCAATGGTGTTGTCATGACAACAATGAAATTCAGTAGACTACCACTTAAAAGCATCTGTAATTTGAAGCTTTTCCTGGAAAAAATGGAAGCTGACTACTTTGACATGTGATGAGTTTATAAGAGTCAAGTGTGTTCCCTTTCTGGAAGAAACTGTACCATATTTAAAAAGAAATTATGTTGATATAATTGAAAACTAAAAGTGGCAAGTGATGCATTGCATCATAACCAAAGGAGTCACATCCCCAGCAATAAAATAGAAATAAAATAGTTTCTAAATATTCTAGAAAAGCAATTTCCCATATAAACCTGAAAGTTTTCATGGAGAACTGCCACTGAATACATTATAAATAAGTAAAAGCATTTTAGTCTGCAACTGAGTGGTTCCGAATTCTTCAAGATAGGTTTATACAAAAACACAGAGGTTTCAATCAGCCATAAATATTCAAGTTACTTAGCAATCTGATATCAGATAAATATGGAAAGCAGAAGGTGATTTTAGCCAGAAGTCGCTTGCAATGAAGATTGTGCTGGAGACAGACCATGATTCTCATGAAGGATTTTGTACTTTTCAATCTTGGTTCTGAATCTAAATGAAATATAATAAAATATAGAAAGAAAACAGACAAAAAAATCATATCAGTTTTAGAAAAACATTTCCATTTGCTTTCACCTGTTTTATTTTCTCCCATTACTTCATGAGTAATCTCTCTCCCCTAACCTTGGCTATGTATGTCTTATATCCCAGCTATTTATTTTCTCTTCCTAATCTCTTTATTTAACTGCTCACTAACCAATTCAGTAATTGCTCTTCTTACTCCACTGAAACCATTTTTGTCAATGCTGTTACAGACTTTTATATGCTCTGTTCCAGCTCTCTTTTCTCATTTTCCAAAATCTGCCAGTTATTTTGAACCTGTCAGCTGCACTTCTCTAAAGCTTGTGCTTTCTTCATGTTGCCTGCTTCTAAGACCTGCCTTATACCAAAAGAGTCCTCTGTGGTTAAAGCAAATTCTCTTTTCCTTCTCTTGTCATCTACAACCAATCTCTCAGTCTCAACCACAAATATAATTGCCACATTACATTGACTCATTACACTGATTACTCCAATAAAGCCTCTTGTGTCCAGCTACACCAGCAACAATGACTTAACAATATTTCATATTGATGGACTCAAAGATAAGCCAGCCTGTGGCACAGTTTTCATGGCAACAAAATGGAGGAGACCTACCACAATACAGTGAAAATTTCACTTCCTGCTTTCACAATTATCCAAAGACAATTTTTGTTCTAAAGTTGTCAATCAAGAATATTCAGGTTATGGACGAATGGAAGATTATATAAGGATACATGAGAACATCTCATGAGTTTTTGCTTGGAATACTCTGAATACTGTGTTATGGCCAAGATTTCCAGCACAACACTCTTAGATCCTAAATTTACAAAATTGAGAGAAAAAGAAATATAAAAAAAGATACTTATCTACAGTCACACAGCAGCCCAGTAGCAGATTACTTTACAGCCTGCCAGAGTCCTGAACTACTGACTCATACAAAAGGAATATAGTACTTTATGCATTGATTAATGCATTGTCCTACCAAAGCTAAGGAGAATAAAAAAAGTTTTAAGCTTCCATAATCCATTGCTGAAAGCATTCTTGGAAATAAACCCCTTGTTTTAGCATTTACTTTATGCCACAGCTCCTTCAGGGGCAGATTTGTAAAAATGCCCAGGCATCTAATGATGTTGACAGATTTCCAATTACATTTCTAAAAGACAGAATGTGTATAAACTCCATCATGCAGATCTCTGTAGCATTTAGGACCAACATTAATTTCATTTGCTGTAGTCTTAACTTCTTTCAGAGTTATGTTTTTAACTTTTTCTATTTATTTTTTGTTCCAAATATTATGTAAATCTTTAGAGGAAAGTAGTCTTATGACGCTGAATTGGACTTTCAGAGTCTCAGAAAACCTGAGAAGAAATATGTACATTGGGCCCTTCCTTAACTGGAGAAACACATCTCACCCCACAAAAATAAGACTGATGATCTCAGGACTGAGGTGTAAACTTCACTGTTGTGCCAGGGCTCTAGAGGGATGAATTCCCTAAACTGGAGATGCAGGTGATTAAAAATTATGAACTCAATGTAGAGGGTTTATATGCAATTTTCTGCCATGGTACATTATGTGTGGTGGTTCTGCCTTCTTAAGCAAAGGCATTTTGGCTCCACCATGTCAAAGCTCAGTGTTGTTCTGTGTTACTTAGTGGTCCATATTTTTAGTCCTAATTGCCAAGGACTGCATGGCCCAAAGGAAGCTTATTGGCTCTCTAAAGAACTGAGAACCCAGTGCCTGCAAATGAAGGTGCCTCTGGTTTATGTGGCGTTGATGTTAGCTTCCCCAGGGACTCAGCAAGAGGGAACAAGTCCAGCTGCCTAGTCTGTCTATGGTATTGTAAGGTTTATGCCTTATATGAGATGCTGGGAAAGGTATATTCTTTGAAACCTTCAGATAAAAGCTTCTCCAGGAATGCAGAGAATGGTGATGAATATTTTTGTCCCCATCAGACCCACTGCTTTCCTCCAAAGCACTGCAATACTGGTTTGGTGATGTATGCCTCAAGGAGGAAGGGCTGTCCTGTGTCCCTTTGCACAGCTGGCTGAAGATAGCAGGAAAAAACAGCTTGTAATGGGGCTGTGTCGGCACTCATTGAACAGTCTAAATGAACTGATTGTCTCTTGCCTGTGCAGGAAGGAAAATGGAAGTAATTAAGTCCAAGCCCAAACCCATGCTGTTGTTTTCATGGTGGCAGCATTGGCAATGTAACTGTGCTGCTCATTTAGAACAAGAAGCAGCAGTCTCCTTCCATGTCCTGACTGGGCACTTAAGCAGTGAGGGTTGGATTAAACAATCTCATACAAGCACTGCTGCTCACAGCATCAGATGGCTTTGATGTAAATGATACAGGAAGCTGTTGCTGTCCATAGGAGCTGATGTGCAGGGAAAGTGAGATCTGTAGAGATGAGATTCAATTGTGGGAACTTTGTGGGTGTTAAATGAACCTGATTTGGAGGACTGCCAAGGGAGGAGATGCAGGAAAATCTGATGAGCGATACCAGGCATGAGAGTTAATTGTATTTCGGAGGTTGGTGAAAAAGCTAAAATTAAACCGTTATCAAAGAAAAGCCTTGGACAGTTTGTTTTAAAACAGAGTTAATGGCTGGAGCCTGCAGAAAACCTAATTAAAAGAGAAAAGAAAACAAATGGGGTTTAGGACTGATGCAGTGCATTCAGAAGCAGTTTTATATGTGGATTTTCTTCTGTTTCCTGCTGTATTTCTGTGACTAAAAGAGCCATTATGGTGAGGCTCATTAAAAAGGGTTTGTAACTATGTAAGAGTGAGGTGTTTTTCATAGGGCTGCAGCATGAAGCCCCATTGCTAATTTTTATCATGTAGAAAACAGACTTTTATTTCCAAGGTGATCCTGAAGAAAAGGTACCAACTAATTAGAGCTTTGCATTCCAGGACAGCAGCAGGATCAGAGCTGCCAAAAAAATGAAGCAAACTGTGAGCACTACAGCTGCCTTGAGATGGAATACAACAACTGCCTTTTCCTAAGCTCTGTGGTGATGGGTGGGAGTTATACCATCTAAGTTTACCTGTCCGTACTCCATGTGTTTATATTTTAACACACCATCATGACCTAATTTTATATCTGAATAAAAGAGATTGGCATTTTTAAGTTGCGATTTAGCTGGCCTAGTTAGATACCTACCTTAGGATGATATGAATCACACCCTGAACGTATTTGTCTCCACTGACTTGTTGAAGGAACCCAGAGAAATAATGTGGTGTAACTACATTTGCATTCGATCAGATTTAACACATTGCTGTGAATCACTTGGAAGGGAGATTTACTACGAATTTAAGATAGTTTCTCTTCTGCCTTCCTCAGAAATACAAGTCCTAGAGAGAAGCAAGAATTGCTTTTCCTTACTGCTGTGCTTTTCACTTTCTGTGCACAGTGGGGGATGAAACAGTTTCCAGCAAAAGCTTACCTAAAATTTGAGACTTCTTATGAGTTCCTCAGCTGCCTAGAATTATCTCTTGTCTGCTAAAACATGCCTGTCTTCCAGTCCTGTCCCTGCATAAGTCTTACCCTGCAACTTACATGTTTGCAATTTCAGCCTTGTACAACTGGCATCCACCCTCCACTGGCATCCACCTCTCATTGGAGCACCAATGCTGTAGGTACCTCATCTTCTGCTCTCTGCTGTCATTTTGGTTATGGTTGGGTTCAGGGAGCCACCGAGCCTACATCTGCAGGAACACTGGGCCTGGAACAGGCATGACACTGCACCAGCATTGACCTCTCCACACCTAGTCTAAAGTGGGTCAACAGTGGTGCTGGGAACCTCAGCCACAGCAATTTGTTATTAGGATTAGGGTTTGGGTTCAGAGAACCACAAAGGCTGCAGCTTCAGGGTCACTGGGGATCCAAAAGGCATAAGATGAGAGATTTCTATAGGTTGCTGGCAACCCCAGCTTTCTGTTGCTGCCCCCAGGAGGCAGCATCTAACAGCAGTGTCTGATGCCTGGGCACAAATTCCTGCAGGGCTCCTTGTCCAGAATCTCTGAGGCAATTGGCTCCTGTGGCAGAGGAGCTGGTTGGGGATGCATGGTTATGTGCTCTTGTGGCTGCCTTGCTGCTCACCCTGGCACTGCTGTGGCTTAGAGAAGCCTTGACATCTACTGGAGTGTTTGGCAGGTCCTCTCCAGTGAGGCTGGGACACACTGACCCCCCTTTTCCAGTGTCTGGGCTCCAACTGTGTGGTGGGTGTAGTAGATATCTAGGGGGAAACATAAGCACAGAATGGATGTGTTGGTGGTGCTTCCCCATGGTGATCTCCCAGCCTCAGGACACCTCTGGCTCAGGACCCTGAGGGATGAGAAAAGGTGTGTGCATAGCTGAGAACCTCTGATAGATTTTTCTCCTGTTAATTTGTCTGATTACATCCATGTAGACTTAAAACATCTAAAGATGACAGTGATCCCCAAAGACTGCTCAAGCTATTGGTCTTCAAACCCTTAACTGTCCCTTTCTGTCTTTTTTACCTTTGACAGGTGTGAGAGGGGACCAGGAAGAGCTGCTTTATAGAACAATTAAGAGCATACCCACCAGAGACACTCTAGGCTGTTTCTATGGATTTTCTGTAGCCTGAGAGGTTGATGTTGGTGTTTACCGTCCCAAAGTGTTCATCCTGGTCACCATTCTTCTAAAACCTATTGTGCATTTTCTATAACAATGAGCTGGTTATTCTTTGTGAAAGCTTTATCAAATATATTGTGCATATATCTGGCTGGCTGTCACAGGTAATCTGCTCTTTCCACTAATGGCTACAGTTCTCTGAAATTGTTTTGCACCTGTAGACTCTCTGAATAGAAGTGTTGTTTGCCGTGTGCTCATTTCCCATTTTATTACTGGTGTAATGATCCCTTTGCAAAGATTAACTGAGTCACAGTGCCTCTTAATATAAGCAACCTCAGAGCAGAAGAAAGAGAAATTGATATAGTCTATCCTAGATCTAAAAACTTCTTCAAATGTTTATTTGGTTAGTGGTGGCATGAATAACTTAAAAATATCCACTATGCAATGTCAAAGAAGCATCAGAAAGGTTACAGTGAAAAACTCCAGATCTCATCAGAAATCATTTTTTATCATATAAATATTACACCTTTTTCTTATATTTATGTGTAATTTAATTTGCTACTTGCAGACAAAAATTCCTGTCACAGATATTCCTGGTTCATACACTATTAGAGTCAAGTGTGCCTGGCCATATAAAATTTAAAGAAAAGGATCATTTGGTTCTAAGGAACCACAGGACACCCTGATGCTTATAAACTGTCCTGATGGGTGACACAATGGTAGAAGAGAGAGCAGTAAGGGACAAATCAATTAGAATAGGTTTGCCTGAGATAGCTGTCTCTGCTGTTGAATATGGCATTCATAGGCTGCTGGCGTGAGTCAAAAATAATAATTATGGTCCTTGATAGATGCAAGAGCAAATGGGTCCCCATGAACTTTGTGTCACATTCTGCCGTGTGATGTTGACAGAGATGAGGGTTTCCAGAAAGCCTCAGGTCTTCATTAGAAAGTGCCTGCAGGAGAAATGAATGTCTTATTACACAGTGCTCTGTTGTTCTGCCAAACCTGACCTTCCCTTGCCCTCCATGAGTGCTCATCCCTAGATGAGGAGGGAAACCCCATCACTGCAAAAAATTCCTATCAGTGGTCCCAGTCCTCCATAAGTGATATAGAAATAAGGTAACAGAGGAGTTCCTGGCTAAAAACATTGTGCAGCTCTGCAGTATCATGGGTGTACAGTTGTCCACATGGTTAGCATGCCAGGCATCAGGAAGTCCTACTGGAATAAACCTGGGTCCTTAGAGAGCAGTTCTTGTAAGGCAGCTGATGAGAAACTTGTGTGATGCTTAAATCTTCAGACTTGGGATACTAAAACAAGAACAGACAAAAGCTCTATTTCTTAACACTTATTGTTATTCCACGTGGCAAACTACACACACACACACAGACAGACACAGTGTGCGCATCTGAGCTACTGTGGTTACACTGCTATATTTAGTTTGCATATATTTCATAGTATTGCACAGTCTTTCTGTAAAAGCTAATAAAACCTGAGGAATTGCTCAAGAATGCATTGAGAGCCTAATTATCTCACTAGTAGGCTTCAAAACTGCAGTTTTTTGAAGAGACTGGGAGCTCTGACATATCATTATTAAAACAGAATACAAACATTTTCCAAATTTCAATGATGCTTGACTTGCCAGAGCTGAATTGAACAGATCTATTAAAGAGAAATCAGAAAAAAAGTTTATATTCACAGAAAGATCTTTATTTTCATTAAAGGCTGGAGAAGACTTGATGAGAAGCTGAAAATAGCATCCATGTGCAATATCAGTTGACATTTTTATACCTAGGAATTCCATCTGCCATCAGAGGAACCAGGTATTTTGTTCTCAGAGTTTCTGCGAGCTGTATTACTTTTGTTTGCTTGTCTCAGGTATTAAGTAATACAGTGACACATCTTATACATGTTTTTATTACATACCAATGTTTCCATCTACTGTGCCATCTCACCCAAATCTGTGCCTCAGTACACAGAGAGGATGAGCCTCCTCTAGACAGCAATAATAGAAAACTTTCATCTTTGTTCTTTATAGTAGCTTCTGCTTTGTTTACCATACATTTTTCAAACCGTCTCCTACAAACAGAATCATTAATTTCTCATGGTTTTTTTTTTAGTGGAGCTTATTAGTAAAGACTTTCAGCTTTTCACAAAATTTCCTTTATTTTCACAGTGCTTTTGAAATATAAGTACTGTCAGCTGCATTTTGCAGTTGTCAAACAAAGGTGTAAAGCAAATAAAGCAAAAAACAGAATAATTTAGTGTGGGTTTTTTCAAGTATGTAACTTGATACAGTATTTTACATGTTTGGAATTCTTTTAGCATTCACTGCAGCTATGAATCTTCAGTTTCTCACCTTCCTGCCAAATTTCAAGTGTCTTCTCTAAGGACAAGAGCTTATGAAAGAACGGGTCACTAGCATTTCTAACACTGACAAAACCTAGCCTCATTCAGAGAAAGACTGTGAATGTTTAGAGACTGAATGCTCCACAAAACTTCAGTCTGAGGCAGTCATGGGATTTATAGCATTTCAATCTGTATTACTAGGATTTGACAATTCACATGCAAACAATAACATTTTACTGCAGTGTTTAGCAACCATGGTAACAGCTGATGCTTTCAGACTAAGAGCACTCTAAAAAAAGTGCTGTACCTGATAACCTAAGGGTTGTGTAGGCTTCTATTTCAGTCCTGAAAAAATGGCCTGTGCTGTGAATGCTTCTCCGTTCCTTACAAATAAAAACTACTGCCTTCTCAAACCCATAACAAGATGAATTTTTAACAGGAATATTTAGTTTTAAACCAGGATTGGAAATCTCATTTCTTTTACTATTTTAGAATTTTTTTTCCTGAAATTTGGATATTTCAACGAGAAAAAAGTAGGGTAACTCATGCCAGTTCTACACTGTCTTGGATGTGATGGGCTCAATGGACATATGCTGGTGGGTGACCTGTTTGTGTGTCACAACTGCAATAGATCTCAAATGCATCAGTTTTCTCTGTCATGGACAGAGCAAAATGCACATACACTGCCTCTCCTGCACATCCCAGGCCCACCGGAGATATGCACAAGTGCCATATGTGTAGTCTCTAGTAATTTTTGGAGGTGTCTGGATCTGGTTTTGTACTAGGCCTGAACACAGCAAAACTCCTGATACCAATATGAGCTTCCTTTCTCCTAAAAGAAATCAAATTAAATAGAAAAATCAGTTATCATTTTCAGTTTTAAACGTGCTCATGCTCTTAAAGATGAATTGTTTGAAGAGGTAATAAGACTGTGTATCAACAAATACTTGCACATTCAAGATGCACTTAGCTGAAAGAAATGATGGGTAGGAATTTTGGTGATATTAACTGCAGAATCACAGAAGGATTGGGTTGGAAGGGGCCTCTGGAGATCATTGGGTCCAACCCCCTGCTAAAGCATATTCTCCTAGAGGAGGTTGCACAGGATCATGTTTAGGTTGGTTTTGAATATCTCCAGAGAAGGAGACCTCACAGCCTCTCTGGGTAACTTGCTTCAGTTTTCAGTCACCCTTACAGAAAAGAAGTTCTCCCTCATATTCAGATTTGTGCCACTTGCCCCTTGTTCTGTCACTGGGCATCACTGAAAAGAGTCTGATGTATTTGTCAAGGCTAGAATAAGAATGATACTATTAAAAAAAAAAGCTATCCATTTTAATGATACTTGAATTCCAGAATCTTAATATCTATGAGAATATTTATATTAGTTATAAAAAGAAAGGAAAATTTTGACAGTAAAAACCTATGCTCCTTATAAAGTTGCATTATTTTATTTTTGCCAAAAAGATCTCTTCTAACACCATTTTTAGACAGATTATAAATAAATCTATAACACTTTCCTATGTACTGTGTAGCTATATTACTCTAACTAATCTTGATATAACTATCAGGAAATGAGTTAGCTGTTCACTCTTTTGTATTTAATGGATCCCAAGTCACATTTTTCCTAGATAATGGAAATGTGATGAGTATTCTGACAAATTCTCTTTATATGAATCTTCCTTCATTTTTACACAAGAAATAATGACAAACATTTATACAATCTTACATCTGAACTAAGTAAATTAATTCAAGATTTCCACCCTAAATTTCTGCTTATGAAGCCATGAATATATTTCCTGTTCTCTTTATTTCTCCAAAGGGATGCTATCCATTCTCTCACCATAAATGCTGCAATCTAAAGACTGTTGATAGCAGTGTGATTGGCAGTGTGATGGCATTTTATTGGTATATGGGGATAAGAATATAGTATGAATGTGAATGGGTTTTGAATATATTTGGTTGTTTGATGTCCATCATTTAAAGTGCCAATCATGATGTTAGCAATTATGGACTTTTTTCTTTGCTGTCACAAAAAACAGGTTTGATTTTTTCTTTCATTTATTGTATCTGTATTCTATCACATTGGTGAAGTGATAGTGATTTCAATGTAAGTTAAAATTAGATTGAATTTGGTTTTGCCAGAATAAATTACTCTCCAGGGACATGAGTGAAGTTCAGAGAAAAATAATATTGAAAGACTGTCCTTCAATATGTGCTGGATCAGGCTCATCACAAACTTCAAAATGCTTCTCTGCAGAAGTCTCCTGAGAGCCTTTGAGAGAGATTTCAGAGGAGTCTGATGAACTCTATTGGAAAGACCTGGGACCTTTTCACAGTCTGAAATCAAAAGATCTGAAGGGCAAGTCAAGAAAAGATGAGCATCTTATGCTGAGGAACTATGACCAAATCACAGCCTTTTATTATTACTATGAATGACTGCTGGACATGGCCTAGGAAACAGATATCAAAGCAAGAGGCTGTCAAAGGTTAGAGTTAACATGAATTATATGACAGCAGGCTGAACTTCATGGGAGTTCAGAGGGGATTGTTGGCAGCCTTTTGAGAATCGTACCTTGCAAGGACAACTGTGCACATCAGAAATACCATACAAGGCTGAAATGACTGAGAAACCCATCAAAAAGTCCTCAAATTTGTGTATTGGTATAGCAAAAATAGCTCTGATGCAGAAAAAATAATTGTGGATGAGTTGTTTATTTGTGAGGAGACTGAGTCAGGGAAATGAGAGACTAAGTAACTGGAAAAGGGATAATATATCTCAAATTATATAATCCTGCCAGGCAGCCCTATACTTGATGTCTCCAATTGAATTGGGACAAGAAATGAAATGTGTTTGTTTTAATGTATGGCACACATCAAAGCCCAGCCATAGTCAGGACTAGGGTGGGGACAGGATGCTTTCTCTTGTGCTTAGGGGATCACCTGAAGAGAACCTGAGCAGTCAGTGCCCATTCCTGATCTGATGGCATCAACATCTACCCATCATTTTCTTTCATTAATATTTTAATATATTATGTTCATACAGTGAAATATTTGTTGAGGACTTTGACCAGCAGCAAGATTGCAAAGCTCAAGGTGCTGCACACATCCTGGGACTCCCATGGTCAATGATCCCATCAGTCATCGTTTGAATAAAAACTTCTCCGATGTCTTGTGCCTTGCTGTACCCTGGCCAAGCCATAGTTCACCATGGAGTGTAACATAATACTTAAGGATGAAATTTATTTTTTTTTTCTTTTTAAAATCAGCTGGCAATGCCAAGTAATTATGTCTAAATCTTTTGCCTTTTAAAAAGATGGTTGCTCATAACATATGCCCTTCTGAGTTTATGTACAAATATTGAAAGATTCCCTGTCCTGTTGCCAAGAATTTTTAGATGTTTGTAAAAATAATTCTGAAATCATGACTCTACATTTTTTAGCTTCCTTTGGAAGCACCAAGTCATCCAGTAGAGGGAGTGCATGATGCCTTAAAAATAACTAAAGACTAGTTGAATCATATTGGTTGAATAATTTATTGTACAATTCTTATCTTTCAAATAAATTATTCAGAAAATATATTTTTCCATTATTCACCAATGTCTAGTGCTCCTGAAATAATTCACACCTACATTAATCACAAATTTTACTCAGTGAATTCAATTATTATTTAAAATAAAACTTCCATGCCCAGAATTATGCAAACCACAGAAAGTGATGTTGAAGACAAATAAAGACATCATCAGTTAACTATTCAGATGATTTATTTGATACCACAGAATATGAGCCACTAAATATTCATTTTAATGCTGAGAGAGTGGACCAAGACAAACATAAAATGAAAATATTTGCTGAAAAAAGGGAGAAAAACACTAAAATAGCTGCTTCTAGCTTAGACATTGACCAACTATCCTTAGGACATAGAGATACTCTGCATGTTAGGATCAAGAGAATGACATGGTTTGTTGATAAATACAAAATGATTCTTTCAAAAATTGACAATTAAATGATGATGGTGTTAGTAAGGAGAGAAAATTTTGGTCATTGTATTTAGAAATCAATAAAATTAATAGAGGTTTTGTGTCAGACTTTCATAAACCCTTAGGCTTGGGGTGTTGCTACAAAGGGAGCTGGATGTTAGTTAGGTGAGGGAAGCAGAACTGCAAAACAAGGTAAAATTATACCCCTTGACAGTTTTTCCTCAGATTTTAATGTGTCAGAAAGAGGTGTCATTTCACAATGAATCATAGAATCATTTAGGTTGGAAAACTCTCCAAGGCCATTGAGTCCAACTGTTAGTCAGCACTGCCAAGTCCACCACTGACTATGTCCCTAAGTGCCACACTGTGGAATGGGGTGAAAACCAAAGGCTTATTCCTCTAGAATCTCTTAAAGCAAACCATTTTCATTGTGAGTTCTGTCAGGAATAATAGGAAATTAATCCCAGGGATCAAAATTTTCTTCCATAACAGGACCACATTATCAGGATTTTGCACAGTAACAAAATTAGTCTACACTTATTTAAATTTTGTTGTGCATTGTGGTGGAGGTAATTAATGCCATAACTGATCAACTTATTTTAGGATTTTACAAATACTTTCAATCACTAATCTTTGTGTTATGACTTGACTTGTTTTTCTCTGGGAGAACAACATCAACAGGCAGCTGCTGTTGAAGTGGAAGGTTCAGGAGAGACCATATGGGCAAAAAAAAAACAACGAATGGCTTCTTTTTTGATTTTTTTGTGTATTAAGGTTGTGGATTTATGTTAAATTATAGTTTGTCTGAGTTAATGAGACTACTAACTCCTGTTAAATTCAAACATGTTTGGGGTGTTCTCACAACTCCCAATCACGTGAGGAACAGATTTAAGCCTACATAGAGATTTATTTTTAGTATCACAACTTTTCACTTGTGATTAGTCTTACTTTTCACTTGTGCCTACTGAAATCCTGCCCACCTCTGAACTTAAAATGTTACCTGTCACTAAAGTCAAATTTTTCAATATTGTTCTGACCTGCTTTGTTTTTTGTGTTACATTAGGAAAAGACTAAGAAACAGAGTTGTTTCCTACTGTAAGCTGTGCAGGCTACTTCTGTTGTAAAATACCTTTACCTACCCCTATACTTCAAGTGCTGGGGTTGCACTTTTCCTGGACAGCAGGCTGATGCTGACCACATTCGCCTGGATTTGCAGCCTCAGCCAGCACCAGGGGGAGGCTGGGGAGCCCAGGCTCAGGCAGGGCTTGGTGCATTCCAGCCTCTGTGACCTTGGGTAGGGCTGGCCTGGGACCAATGAACCAAAGCTTTCTAGTTCAGGCTGTTGCACACTGCCCCCTCTCTTAGAGCATCAAAGGCAGAGATTTGTATTCTGAATGAAGCAATGACCTTTGATCTTGCTTTTTAATTAAACACCTAGCTAGAAGGCCTCACAGGCCATGTTATTACCTGTGGGTTTATTATTAGATATTAAGATAAAGGATTCAGAGTATATGGTCCTGGCCCTTTATCTTTTCTCACAATTCCTTAAAGCTTGTTTCTGCCTGTAATTTTAAAGATTTTATGCCAGTAATAAAATCCAAATTAAGAAAATAATGGCTCAAACTTATAAAGAGGTTGAGCTAACTGCTATCGGTGTGGTTTCTCTGGTGGTGGTAAGTTGAATTTGTTCTGTGGTATTTGAAGGAAAGAGGCATATTGGAAAAGTGTTGGTCATTGAAAAAAAGTCGAGCTAAAATAGACACCAAAGCTGACACTAACCTGTCAAACCCCTTCCCACACATGGAATCTTTGAAGTAGAATGAAAAGATTAAGTGAAGCCATAATTATATCTTGTTTAACTTGGCCTTTTAAATATCTTCATCTAAAACCTTCAACTTGCTTTTCTTCTTCACATATCTGCATATAGCATTCAGCTTAATCAACAAATGATTAAAAACCAAATCTATACTTTATGCTTCTGCTTAGCTGAATATTGAAAATGTACTTTAAGTTAAACATACATTTAATGGCTTTAAGGAATCAGGATTTATCTCCTTTTTCTTCAAAATGTCTTACTATTTTCTTTTGAAAATGTGGCTGAAGTCATGTATTAGATGCCCTTGTGGGAAAGAATTAATCTTGGACTGGAATGTATAGGGATCATTGTCCTAATAGGATTTAAGCCATTTTTTCTTCTTGCTTTTCAGCATTCATAGTGGCTGGGAAGAAGTGGGTTTGCATGGCTCTTTCCCATATTAGTTTCTATTAGAAAGGTACTCTAATGGCCATTTAGTTCATGGTGATTACACAAAGTGCTGAAAATAGGATTAGTACTTTTAACTACCTTTTAAAAGATAAACTGACTGTCATCATGTTTTTTTGCTGGGTATTCTATTATTTTCTTTCTTTGTATCCTACACTAAACCTCTGCAAATCTCAAAAATAAGTAGACTGGTTACTTGGACTCCCTGACTACTTTGGTTCCAGTCACTCAGAAGGGTTCTATTTGCACTGTAACTATTTGAATATGGGTGTTTTGAAATAATTTTAGGAAGGTACTGGAGGAGGAGACTAAGATGAGAAATTAACATCCAGGAAAAAAAAATTACTTATATTCTGCTCACAGCTGTATAGAGACCTTCTTAGGAGAGAGTGGCATGATGGATATATATTCAGGTTACAGGAGGCTTGTCCCACTGATGGTTCTCTCATTCACTCTCTACCAGCCAGTTCTCCTTTCCCAGAGTCATTAAAGCTTTCTCAACTGAAGCATCTGCAGCATGAGATCTAACTATAACCTGAATACCACTGATAGCAGGCTCCCAAAAGAGAATGAAATTACTTCACAATATTCCCATTCTAAAATCCTTTCCCACTGAAAGCAATCTAAAAAATCCACTCATCACTTCACAAATTAGACTTCCTTCTTTGGGAATTCAACATATTTTTTTCCCCAAGAAAAAACTTAAAAAAATTTGAGTGCTACAGATCAAGAACAGTCTCTGATACTTCAGATTTCCTCCTGAAATATGATGCTTGTGGTTTGCCCAGATTACATAAACTTGTATGATCTGTATTAAACCAATTCAGAACATCAGGAAATATATTGCTTTTCTTACCCACTTACAACTTACAACTCCGCTGTTTCTTTGTCATCCATGTGGTTTGCAGAGGTGAGAAGAGACAGTGAATTAATTTTACCCTGAGAGGATTTTAAAAATGTGAGCATTTTAGAAGTCCCCCTTCATTCTGATTACTCCTACTGACTTCATTAACTTTTCACCCTGGTAAGTCACAGGTCAATCCCATATTGAAAATGTGCTCACACACTGTTAAGTAATGTCCTTGGTCAGAAACTGCAATTAATAAATAACAAACAGTAATACGTGACAGACAATGTGTGTCCTGAAAGAACAGAGCCTGAATTTTGTAAGCAGCTGAACAATGAATTTCCAGTTTCTAGAGGAGAAACTAAGACAGATCCCCTCCGTCCTATGTAGCAGTATATTACTCCACAAATTTATTGCAAGAAGTTGTTTTTTTTTTCCCCTCTGTAAACAATTCAGATGGATGTGAACAACTTCCAAATAGCAACATAAGTTTAATTCATCTGTCTCAAGTGACATAACATATGTCACCAGTGCCTGCTGCAGAAGCAAGGTCTGCTACATTGTGTAGTATTGTACTTTACAGCCATGCAAACCGTGTCATTAGTACTTACAGCATTTTGAAAGAGGAATATATGTGGCAATGATGTCAAGACTTTCTGCATCCACCTCCCTTCTGCAGGGTGTAAAGTTTTGCAATTTTTTTCTAAGGAGCTTGGTAGGAAATTTCAAGTTCTTAGAAGGGAGTGGGCTACGTACCTTTTTTAGGTGAAAAGTTCCTTTTGAGGTTAAAAGGCAAATTTTTCTTCACCTTTTCATTTTTTTTGTCTGCTGTGAATGTAAAATGAGACTTAAATGAGCAAAGTGTAGTTGTTGATTCACTAAAATGCTGAGTCTACTTTCTGACAAATTAAGCAATTTTTAATATAAATTATACCTCTTTAGTAGTATGTGTAGTGTAGTTTGGTATTTGAAAATGTAATTGTTTCAATGAAAAAAACCACAAAATCTGGATTAGAAGCAAGATCATATTCATCTAGAGGAGACATTTTTCAATAAACTCAATAGGTGACAGTCATCAGTTGCATTTCAACCACAAAGAAATGTCCCAGAAACTCAGATTTTGTAGCTAGCAAAGCAGAAACTCTAGGCTGCTGTGAAACCAATGGCCAACCTAACCCACCTCTTTACAGAGAAACTTTAAGCCAGAAATGTAGGAAGACCTTAGGCATCTGTGATAACCTTCCCAGTTCCAAAACTGTTTTTTAAAAAGTCAGGATTTGTGTAGTATGCTCAACCAAGAACCTGAACCTGTTCTCCAACACTAGAACCAACACAGACTTCTTAAATTTGTATTCAATTTCAGAGTTGGCCTAGGTAGATAATAATACTAGCTCTTTAGAAACATCATACCAAAAGACTTAGAAGTAAAGTCAAGTCATGGCAAGTGGTATCTATCATCTATATAACTGACTATAATATTTTAATGTAAAAAGCTTTTCAAACAATTTTAAGATATTGAGATCTAGGAGTGGAAAAGAGCTTGAGGGCATGATAGTTCCCCTTTAAAGAGTCAAACAGGGTATTGAAAAAGTAAACTCTCCATTTAGCCATTTCTATACAGAGGGAGCCCCAAAACTATTTATCAGCAGGACATGAAAAAAACAACTACAAAGAATATATACAACTCTCCACACTGAACAGATGTTTTACCACTTACATGCTGCAGTCCTGGAATTTTTAGAATTACTCGGACACTGCAGAAGCTGTGAGGCCTCACTGTTTATTGCTCCTAGTGGATATAAAATCAAATAATGATTTGTTTGTCATTTAATTTTATGGAAAGTTTTACACTGTCTAGCCCAGAACAACTGTGTCGATCTTTCAAATGAGACATAAAAATTGAGGTTTTAACCACTTCTTTTCATTAATATCTGTTGAGGATATGAAGTTGTTTTCTTTTTTTCTTGGGGGTAGGGCTGGTATTTTGTTTTGGGTTTGTTTTTTTTTTTTTTGAGATTAGGACCACTAAGACCCTGACTGAATTACAGCTCTAGTAATTACATTAGTCTTATTTACATTTCCTTCTGCAGCTCCAATGGAATATTGGATAATGGATGTGCTGTGCTACGTTGGTTTGTGCTATTAAGTGATTTGCTTAAGTGCACCCAAAAGTTTCTACTTGCAAAATGTAGCCTAAATTTTCTTATTTGGCACTCTTTATACCTTTTCTTTCTGGTTCTTTAGTCTGGAGTGGTGCCAGAGCCATTCAAAGGATGGGTGTGGAGAGCATCAGCTTCCTCCCTCAGAAAAAGCAGAGCCTTCCTTGAGCAAAGGCTTGGGGAGGAGCATGACTTTTCCATTTGTGAAGAAGGTACAAATTTTATTTCTCATATCATATGCACTCCACAAGTTTCAGAAAGAACCACAAGGGCAAAAGGAAACTAAGGGCAAAAGCTGATGGAAGCGCATCGGAAAATCCTCAGCTCACTAATATTTCCTGTGCTGCACACTGGCTGCTTTTCAGTTTCCTTCTTTCCTAGCAAAAATATGGGAAGGGTCTTTCAAAACAGCCTAAAGGACTGAAGTGCAAAATTTGCATTCAATTTCTGTAATAGTAAAGCACCTAAACCCACAGGTCCCTTGGAAATCTGAGCTATTGAAGGTAATAGCAGGGAGCAGAGCCAGAGGCTTTATGTGGTCCCCTGGGAATTAAACCATTGCCAAACCTTTTTATGTGTAAAACACTCAGAGGCTGCAATGACAGGAGCAATGCAGAACCTTGAGTAGACAGATAATAAACCATGATTAAATATAAACTACTGTCCTTTCATTCCCAAAATAAATGGTGCTGACTTTACCAGTTTTGAAGGATGATTTTTGGCTCTGCTATTGGGGCAATGGAAACTGATGATAAGACAAGCAATGCAGCAAGTAAAAATAAGGTGACATTGCACAGGTTAGTGAGACTCTGTTGGAAGAGATACCTTGGCATGCACAGAGAAGTCAGCCCTAACTAATGTGTACGTGATGGTTCTTATAAAGTACAGGCAAACAGAGACAGTTTTGGGGTTGTGACTAAGGACATTCTGACTAAGAAGGGGGCCAAGCCACTTCTACTCTTTATTTGGGCTGAAATGGTCATCAGGAACAGCCTACCACAGTTACGTCTCAGGCCTTAAAGTTTTCATGAGTTAGAACAAACTACCAATATGTGCAAACCGTGTTTATGATTGACTGGAGGGAGGTGTGACTGAAACAGTGATGTATTCTGTGCATGGGTACAGCAATTTTTTTCTAAGTTGCTGTGTTAAAATGAATTCTAATGATAGAAATTTGATGAACAAACAAGCGTTGATTTCTCTACTGGCAGTTTCAGTTTTCTCAATTGTAATTGCAGGGTTGATCAGTTCATTCTGAACCTATAAATGTATGCTTATAGACCTGATAAAAGAGAGGGAAATGGTCATATCTGGTCAGCATGATATTCAGAATTATATATTTTGCAATATAAGTAGTACTATTGGGCAACATAAGACATTTTTCCTTAAAGCAAAATTACAGGAAAACAGTTAGCTATACAATATTTCATTTGACTTGGCTGGCTTTTGATAAAATCATTAACCTCTATGTTAGAAGGATAATAATGTAAGACAATATTCCTGGCAAATAAATGTTATTGATATTGGAGTACAAAACCAAAATGTTAAAGCATGGCCATCATTCATCTTTTCTGCAAGTAAAAGCAAAATGAAACATGTTTTGAGTTAGTTTAGTTTGGATAAGTTATGAGCAACTGTCTGCAAGTGAGTGATCCAGGGTTCTTTGAACTTTGTTCTAGGAATGAGAGTCATAAACTCCCAGACAGTGCGTGGGACTCTAAACCAATAACCACTGAATGGAAACAGGATTGAGTGAGAGTCTTTGTTGGAGATTGATGTGAACAAATATTGCCAATTGTTTGTCCAATAAGCCCCTGTGTGCTTTTTAGCAAAAGCAGGTATATTTTGCAAACTTGGTTAGGAGACATGGTTAGGTGAAGACACCATGCCATTGGGTGTACACTGGAACTCTTGGTTAATTCAACAGAGGCACTGGGAAGTTAGAAGGGCCCCAGAGATCTCTGTCAGAGTTTGAAAAATCTGTGAACAAATAATTCCAGCAGATAATTTAGTGTAGTTTGTAAAACACATGGTTCCTGGCAAGTTGAACAGAATCTTTAATGTATATGAGGGGAAGATAATTAGCTCTTTTATTTTGTCAGAGTTTGTAGAACTAAAACAAGGTTCTGGAAGACAAAGAGATAGACAGAAGACAAAGTGTTAGATATTTTTTATACAATTCTCTATATTTAAATGAATTAAAATAGGACACTTACATAGCATACATTAAACAGAACATCCTGGCACAGGTACTTGTTCTGGCTGTCTGTCAATTAAGCAATTAACAAACTCAGAAATCAAAAGCAATATCCCAGCAGCAAGTGGTAGTACCCCTCATGCACTCCCCTCCACTCCTGGGAGCCCCTAATGACTCAAAGAGTTTCAGAGCTGGTGTTAAAATCTGGCTGCAATACTTTGACACTGTCAGTGGAGAGCAAGTCCTTGTTCTTATGCATGATCAGTTCAGAAAGTAAATCCCGCTGTTCCTGGCACTTTGGTTAATAGCCTTAGTCCCTGAAGCAGAAAATATGTGAGCACAGACAGATTTACCTGTACTCACACAGGAGCCACTTTCAAATTTGTTAAGATGCAGATAGGAGATGAGTAGGGTGCTCAAAAGCTGGAAGCAGATTTCAACCTAAGCACATCACTCAAAGTGCTGTTTTGAACTTGGCCCTTGAGATAGTGAGAGTAAGCAGTCAGATAAACCTCTTCTGCTCAGCCTTCTGGCTGAATTGATTTTCCCCAGAAAACATTCATGGAACAAACACTACTGGAGATATCAGTGTAAGTGCTTGGCTGGGAATTTTTTTTAGATATTGACTGCTTAAGAAAGGTTTGCATTTATTAACCAGCCACAGAAAACTTTGGATGGCTTGAGAGTATCTTTAGGGCTTTACACAAAGATGCTGGCATGGCAACCACCCATCCAACCCAAAAAAAGCACAGCTAGAGCTGTAAAGATTTCTCAGAAGTCAGTTAAGCAAGGTGGGTTTAGATTTTGGTAGTCATTCTCTACTGAATAGCTGAAAGCGCAGAGGTCTTCTACACTGACATGGTTTTTGTATTTTAAAAGAAAAGAAGTAATTCTGCAAGTAAGAGTTTGGGCCACATCTACTCTCTGTAATAAATTAACAACACTTTTTCAATGTAACACTCAATTTATAAGCCCTTCATAAATCAAAATTAGTTTCAATAATATCTTTATAATGAATTAATTGAAGGCAGCTCAGCTACTTATTCTATGTACTAAATACTTGAGATTTATCTGGGTTTTTTGTTTGGTGTCTGTAAAACTCACTGGCTGTGAAGTTTATGGTATTGCCTGAAGCATGTGTTTTCTATCAATACAGTGAGATCAGAAAATCATTGAAGATTAGTTAGTAAGATTCAAACACTGTATTTTTTACACTGTATTTCAAGGACTGTATATATATAACCTCCCAATGCAGGGAAGTACCTGCAGCCAAGTCCAAGAAGGTTGTTGTGGCCAAATATAGAATTTAGGCAGAATTGAGGTATCTAGACAGAAAAGTGTAATCTTGAAAATCTTTATTTAAGCTTCTGTTTAACCCAAAGGGTGTTAAAACTCCCTCAGAAGCTCATTATTTCATTTTCAATGTATCTGGTCTTGAATAATGCACTACTTAGAACTGCTGCAGCAACAGACAAGTTAATTAGCATTTTGGTGTGTCATTCATTCCTGCATCTAACCATAGTCCATAAACTGAGTTCCCTTTCCTAAATCCTTAGAGGGGCCGTAAGGAAGTAGATAAGGCTAACCAGACTAGAGGTTGTGATTATTCTTTCTATTTGAATATGACCACTTGTACCCTTTTTTTTTTT